>JARQOC010000006.1:33285337-33358849 GCA_033576535.1 Allobates femoralis
GCCTCTCTAGTGAGCAGCACACTGGACCAGGGCTACTGAGCCAAATTAGCAGGAATTATCTACACATTGTGCATTTCCCAAATTGGTCAGTGCAATTTGTTTAAACTTTCTATGTACTAGACTCTACCACGCTTAGATTGGTGCCACGGTGTCTCCTTACCCTCCTCTGTTGTCTTTCTCCACAGGGGAATCTTTCTTTCAAAATGTTGACAGTGTAAACATTAGAGATGAACGCATCGACGTCATGCAAAATTAATTTGCAATATATTTTAGGAAATTTGTTCGGCCTGGCAAATTCAAACAATTTTCAACTTGATTCATGCAAATTAGAAATATAACGGCTGTTATTTACACAAGGCTCACAGGAGAATCTTTGCAGATCTCATATCACATGGTATAGCAGAACCAATAAGGAGGGACTATCAAAACATGTATAAAAGCCAAGACAGGGAAGGCAGCAGCCACTTTGTAGTGAACCTTTCTTTAACCTCTCGTGTGAGCAGCACACCAGAATGGGACTGCTGAGCCAAATTGGCAGGAATTATCTACGCCTTGTGCATTTCCCAAACTAGTGAGTGCAATTTGTTTAAACTTTCTATTTATTACACTCTACTACACTCAGATTTGTGTCTCCATCACTCCCCCTGTTGTCTTTCTCCACAGGGGAATCTTTCGAAATGTTGAAAGTATAAATATTACAGATGAGCTAATCGATTTGATGCAAAATTAATTTGTAATAAATTTTAAGAAACGTCTTCAACCCGGGAAATTCAAACAATTTGCAACTTGATTCAGGTGTGGCACCCAACTGGTTTAGCCACCACCAGGAGCACTGCACTCTCTTTACTGGGAGTGTAGTGCCCCTGTTCTCTTAGAGGTGGGATAGTGGATCTGAGACCCTCAGCTGCACCACACACTTAGAACCCCAGGCAGGGACCATGGGCGGACCCAGGAGGTTGGGCCCAGTCTTAGAAGAGGGGGAACAGGGAAGTGGTGGTGAGTAGAAAGGAAGTAGAAAGTTTTCAGAGGACAGGAGAGTCAGAGAGAGAGAGACGAGGAGGAAGGAGGTGCGGTGTGAGGAGCTGGCCCCCGTAGACTTGAGCATGGTCACACTCGTCCCGAGATGGGGGCTGGGTACTGAAGCTGAAGAGAGCTTGTCCCAAGAGACGGAGGGGAGAGCAGTGTGGCTCTTCAGTCGGAGAGAGTACGAGTTTGAGAGCAAGACAGCAGCTGCTTGAGCAGAGAGAAGGCTTGTCCCGGGAAAAGAACGGAAGGAGCCCTAAGACAGAGATCACCCGTACGCCCATATCTGTTGGAAAATACAAGAGGGGTGGGGGACAAGAGGCGCAATAGTGCCCTATTACTAGAGATACTTTAGGCTACAAAGGTGGTGCTGTGGAACCACTCACCTGATTCAGTTGTTTTCCCCACAACTGGTTGAAAGAGCATCAGTACTCCAGCAGCTGCAGGACCTCCACTGACCACTCACACGTGGTGTTATCTAGAAGATGATGGGAAAAAAAGGGTGTATCACGGTCCGCGCTGCTTAAGTCCAAGAAAACTCACATGGGAGTCAGAGTTTCACAAAACAAATACTTATTCTTTATTCGTCCACTCCAACGCGTTTCGGTGCCTCACCTGGCACCTTCCTCAGGGATATCCTCATAATTCTTTGCAGATCTCACATCACATGGAATGGCATAACCAATAAGAAGGGACTATCAAAACCTGAATAAAAGCCAGGCAGGGAAGGCAGCAGCCACTTTGTAGCCAATCTGTATACTGAGAGGACATCAGAGCTCACAGTTTAGAAACAGAGATGTCCTGAAGGAGGCTGGGAACTTTGAAACGCGTAGACAAATAAATTAACACTCCAGGATTCATAATCTTCTGTCTTCATTGTCTACTGGCAGCACAGGATTAACCCATTGCTATCCAATCTTAGATGCCTAGCCATAGAGATAAGAAGAAAAAGCCATAAAATACTGAAGAAACTGTACAGATAGTGTATGACAGCTCACCAGTGAAGAAGAGTCGCCATCTGTTTACTCAGAGCCATATATGGTGTAGTCATTATGATATTACTAAGGTTGTTTTTGCAATAAAGATTTGAAAGGGGTTCCAGAGTGTTGTACACCTATTTTCAGGATGCAACTCGAGCACCCAAGTATTAAGGAAGTCAATGGGGAACTCAAGCATTTTTACGATCTTCCATGAAAATGGTAGAGCTTTCCGTTGACGCTCGTTATACTTGAGTACTTGAGTACTTCAGTGGCACCCATCTGAGCGACCGACTGCTCATTACGAGTACGGATGACCTGACGATGGTAGCGCTCACTCATCACTACTCATTACTTTTAATTGGGCTGAGGCTGATGATGCAACATCCCAACACCAGTTAAAGGAATCATTCAGGGGCCACTATTTTAACCCCTACCTTTTTCGTACATTAGACCTGCTACTAGTGGAGGACAAGAGCCATTGTGAGTCTCAAACAAGGTCCAGTAAAGTAGTGAAAATAAAGTCTACCCTAAAAATTAGTCCAGCTGTTATAGGATCTGCGGAGGGGACTGACCACAGCTCAGGATGGCACAAGCTTTTTTCAAATACAGAACATCCCCTGCGCACTGAGCGCCACAATACTAGAAGACAGCAAATACATTTAGCATCTCCCACTCCCACACGAGCTCCTCGCCCCATCCCCTCTCTGTTGGGGTCCCTCAAGGCTCTGTCCTGGGGCACCCCTTTTTTTCAATCCTTGGTATACCCTTGGTATTGGACAACTCATCAAGCCCATGGCTTCCAGTATCATCTGTATGTGATGACACTCAGATCTACCTCTCTGATCCAGATGTCACCTCTCTTCTGTCCAGAATCTCGGAGTCTCTATCAGCCATATCCTCCTTCTTCACCTCTCACTTCCTAAAACTCAACGTAGATAAAACCGAGCTCATCATCTTTCCTCCATTTCACACACCTTCCTTACCAGATCTATGTATGACAATAAATTACATCACACTTTACCCTGTAATCCAGGAATCCATCCCTCCCTCAACCCTCAATCTACTAGACTACTAGTGCATGCCCTCATAATCTCCCGCCTTGACTACTACAACCTCCTCCTCTGTGGCCTCCCTGCTAACACTCTTGCACCTCTCCAATCTGTCCTTAATTCTGCTGCCTGACTAATCCACCTCTCTCCTCGCTGCTCCTCCACTTCTCCCCTCTGCAAATCCCTCCACTGGCTCCCAATTCACCAGCGTATACAATTCAAACTAACATTGACTTACAAAGTCATCCACAATCTGTCCCCCCCATATATCTCTGAACTAATCTCCCGTTATCATCCAACTCGTAATCTTTGATCCTCACAAGATCTCGTCCTTCTTTCCTCCACACTTGTACGTTCCTCATCTAACCACCTGCAAGACTTCGCCCGAGCATCCCCCATCCTCTGGAATTCTGCACCCCATCACATCCGACTACACTCAGAACCTTAAAGCGGAACCTGAAAACCTATTTCTTCAGAACAGCCTACAGCCTGCAATGGACCATGGTGCCACCTCACCACCACTGGACCTGGCGCTTCACCACCACTGGACACGGGGCTCCATCATCATTGGACCCGGCGCTCCACCACTACTAGACCCGGTGCTCCACCACCATTGGACCCGCCACTCCACCACCCAGATCAGACCCAACCTACCGTCTCTCTCCCCACAGCCCTGTAGAATGTAAGCTCGCAAGGGCAGGGTCCTCTCTCCCCTCTCTGCAGGGTCGGACTGGCCCACTGGGAGATCGGGAGATCCTCCGGTGGGCCCCAGGTCTCCATGGCCACGCCCCTCTGCCCCACCCCCCCTGCAGAGGGGGCCCACAACCCTTAGGCTAGGGTCACATTTGTGTTATGAACCTGACGCAAGCGGTAAATACTTAAAACATTCAGCCACAGCGCTGCCAGGTAACTGAGTGGGAGCCCCATAGAAACCCGATGTTTACCTTGCCAACCGGCAATACACACACAGCTCCAGGCAGTGCGCGGCCGGTTGGCAGGGCCGCCGTGTAGGGGGGCAGACCGGGCAGTTGCCCAGCAGGGCCCCCACCCTCTGCGGGGCCCCCAGCATGTCATCTACAATATGCAGTGATTGGACAGAACTTGTACTATTGTCCTTGTGTGGCGCCCCGCACCGAGTGCGTCACAGCCATAAATGCAGCAGCAATATTCTCTGACCCAGCAATCACACAGTTAACTCAGAGATCCATACCCTACATGCATCACCTAGCATAGAGGGCCAATCAGGTCCTGGTGGGCGGAGTGTAAGGGTAGTGTGTTGTAGAAAGTTTAGTTTAATTAAGAGTCCAGCTAGAGGTCTGGAAGTGCAACAGCAACGTAGAAGACCTCCGCAAATTCCCAGCTCTGCAACCTAGGAGAGGGGGTTGCACAGTTTCGTGCGGCCCCCTGGCCACCTTCTACCGGCCATCTCCCTACCGTCACCGCGGTTGAGCACCATTACTCCCGATGCATTACCAACCGATCTACGGGCATCAAAATGCGGGCTCAAAATCATCCCGTGCCCATCTACAGCCGGTTTGCTGGTACCGAAGCTAGCAGCAGTCCAGCTCTGCTATGCGAACCAGAGGAGTGGAGGGATCGCTTTACAGGAGCACCCCACCACCGCCAAATCCAGTCGTCTAACCAGCGGTGTACCCACCAAGGGACCCAAGGCTCCCCAAAACATCCGGAACGTATACCCCGGATAGGGCATTCAAGCAACCTCCTTGTACCCGATCTGGTATTCCTGGGCGACAACGGCACAGTACTTAGATAGAATGGAGGAGCACCGCAGATCTCTGAGAACACACTGGTCATTGCTGAGTCCACCCGGTCCACTACCTACAAACTGTATACCATGTATTGCCTGCTGGTTACAGTAAAGAACCCGTTACAGAGACTTACAGTGTCCGTGCCTTCTAATGAACTGCTTATCCGCGCACTAAGGTAACCGCAGCTGCCTCACAACATCTTGTGCAGCTTATGGCTCCAGGGATCACCGCTCAGCCTGTGTTCCATCTTGCGTTCCATCTTGCTGCATTCCATCCCCCGGAGGCCTTGCAGCGTTGGTAAAGTTACCGAATTTCTCATAGGTGGCGTCACAACAAATTAACCCCTTAATCTGTTCCCACAAGACGTCTTCACTTTTTGATCTGTACCACCGGGCAGGGCCGGACTGGGACCAAATAGCAGCGCTGGAAAACAGGCCACACCAGCCCACACACTATATAACCCATCAGCCCCGATCCGTAAATGTTGCTTTTACGTTGTCATGAACCTCACCACTTTCTTAAAAGAGTTATTTGAGGAGCCACATGTGAATGGTGCAGCAAAAGGAATAATCAACCACAGCTCCATTTACATGGTGCTCTTCAAAGCTCCATTTCTCAGGATTGTGGGGTTGCAGTGGTCAGCCACATACACACACAGCCAGCCAGCCACACACACAGCCTCAGACACCACACAGCCTCAGCCAACCACACAAAGACATACAGCCAGCCACACACAGCCAGTCACATGGACAGCCACACACACACAGCCACATACACACAGCCAGCCACCCACATACAGCCACACACATACAGCCAACCACATGGACAGCCACCAGCCACACAGCCAGCCAAATAGACAGCCACAGCCAGCCACACACAGACACAGCCAGCCACATAGACAGCCACACACAGCCAAAGCCAGCCACACAACCAGCCACAGACGCAGCCAGCCACACAGCCACAGCCAGCCACACACACACAGCTACAGCCAGCCACACACAGACACACAGCCAGCCACATAGACAGCCACACACAGCCAGCCACACACATACAGCCACACACATACAGCCATATAGACAGCCACCAGCCACATAGCCACAGCCATCCACACACACAGCCAGTCACACATACAGCCACAGCCAGCCACAAACAGCCAGCCACATAGACAGCCACACACATACAGCCAGCCACATGCAGCCACACACTGATACAGCCAGCCACAAACAGCTAGCCACAGACAGGAACACAGCCACAGCCAGCTGCACAAACAGCCTGCCACATAGCCACACAGCCACAGCCAGCCACACACACAGCCAGTCACATGCACACAGCCAGCCACAAACAGCTAGCCACATAGACAGCCACTGCCAGCCACACACAGAGCAACAGCCAGCCACACACAAACAGCCAGCTACACAGACACACAGCCACACACACGCAGCCTGCCACACACATACAGCCACAGCCAGCCACACACACAGCCAAAGACAGCCACACACAGCCACAGAGCCAGCAACATAGACAGCCATAGCCAGCCACACACAGACACACAGCCAACCATACATCCAGCCACACACAGCCACAGCCAGCCACACAGACACACAGCCACACACATACAGCCACAGCCATAAACAGCCACACACACAGCAAAAACCAGCCACAGACACAGACAGCCACACACAAACAGCCATCCACATAGACAGCCACACACAACCACAGAGAAAGCAACATAGACAGCCATAGACAGCCACACACAAACACACTGCAAACCACACAGCCAGCCACACACATACAGCCACAGCCAGCCACAGCCAGCCAGCCACACAGACACAGCCAACCAACCACACACACAGAGCTACAGCCAGCCACACAAACAGCAACAACCAGCGACATAAACAGCCACCAAGCCCCAGCCACGCAGCCTCAGCCACACACAGACATATAGTCAGCCACACACAGCCACGCAGCCCCAGCCACACACAGACATACAGTAAGCCAGCCACAGCCATGCAGCCCCAGCCACACACAGACACACAGTCAGCCACACACAGCCAGCCACGCAGCCCCAGCCACACAGCCCCAGTCACACACAAACAAGTGTCTCAGATGATAGTAGAATGTGCCTTAGATGATAGAGAAAGCGCCTCAGATGATAGTGAAAGTGCCTCATATGATAGTGAAGGTGCCTCAGAATCTGCGGCACTTTCACTAATATCATCTGAGGCTCAGATGACAGTGAAAGTGCCTCAGATGATAGAGAAAGTGCCTCTGACTGAAAGTGAAAGTGCCTCAGAATCTGATGCACATTCACTATCGTCTGAGGCACATTCACTATCACTATCATCTGAGGCACATTCACTATCATCTGTGGCACATTCACTATCATCTGAAGCATTTGCACTATCATCTGAGGCTTAGATGATAGTGAATGTGCCTCAGATGATAGTGAATGTGCCTCAGATGATAGAGAAAGTGCCTCTTATGATAGTGAATGTGCCTCAGATGATAGAGAAAGTGCCTCAGATGATAGTGAATGTGCCTCAGATGATAGAGAAAGTGCCTCAGATGATAGTGAATGTGCCTCAGATGATGGAGAAAGTGCCTCAGATGATAGAGAAAGTGCCTCAGATGAGTAGAAGGAAAGTGCCTCGAGATGGATAGTGAATGTGCCTCAGATGATGGAGAAAGTGCCTCAGATGATAGTGAATGTGCCTCAGATGAATGGAGAATGTGCCTCAGATGATAGAAAAAGTGCCTCGGATGATAGAGAATGTGCCTCAGATGATGGAGAAAGTGCCTCAGATGATAGTGAATGTGTCTCAGATGATGGAGAAAGTGCCTCAGATGATAGTGAATGTGTCTCAGATGAGATGAGAAAGTGCCTCAGATGATAGTGAATTATGTCTCAGATGATGGAGGAAAGTGCCTCAGATGATAGTGAATGTGCCTCAGATGATAGAGAAAGTGCCTCAGATGATAGAGAATGTGCCTCAGATGATAGAGAATGTGCCTCAGATGATGGAGAAAAGATGCCTCAGATGATAAAGTGCCTCAGATGATAGAGAATGTGCCTCAGATGATGGAGAAAGTGCCTCAGATGATAGTGAATGTGTCTCAGATGATGGAGAAAGTGCCTCAGATGATAGTGAATGTGTCTCAGATGATGGAGAAAGTGCCTCAGATGATAGTGAATGTGCCTCAGATGATGGAGAAAGTGCCTCAGATGATAGAGAAAGTGCCTCAGATGATGGAGAAAGTGCCTCAGATGATAGAGAAAGTGCCTCAGATGATAGAGAAAGTGCCTCAGATGATAGTGAATGTGCCTCAGATGATGGAGAAAGTGCCTCAGATGATAGAGAAAGTGCCTCAGATGATGGAGAAAGTGCCTCAGATGATAGTGAATGTGCCTCAGATGATGGAGAAAGTGCCTCAGATGATAGTGAATGTGCCTCAGATGATGGAGAATGTGCCTCAGATGATAGAAAAAGTGCCTCGGATGATAGAGAATGTGCCTCAGATGATGGAGAAAGTGCCTCAGATGATAGTGAATGTGTCTCAGATGATGGAGAAAGTGCCTCAGATGATAGTGAATGTGTCTCAGATGATGGAGAAAGTGCCTCAGATGATAGTGAATGTGTCTTAGATGATGGAGAAAGTGCCTCAGATGATAGTGAATTATGTCTCAGATGATGGAGAAAGTGCCTCAGATGATAGTGAATGTGCCTCAGATGATAGAGAAAGTGCCTCAGATGATAGAGAATGTGCCTCAGATGATAGAGAATGTGCCTCAGATGATGGAGAAAGTGCCTCAGATGATAAAGTGCCTCAGATGATAGAGAATGTGCCTCAGATGATGGAGAAAGTGCCTCAGATGATAGTGAATGTGTCTCAGATGATGGAGAAAGTGCCTCAGATGATAAAGTGCCTCAGATGATAGAGAATGTGCCTCAGATGATGGAGAAAGTGCCTCAGATGATAGTGAATGTGTCTCAGATGATGGAGAAAGTGCCTCAGATGATAGTGAATGTGTCTCAGATGATGGAGAAAGTGCCTCAGATGATAGTGAATGTGCCTCAGATGATGGAGAAAGTGCCTCAGATGATAGTGAATGTGCCTCAGATGATAGAGAAAGTGCCACAGATGATAGAGAAAGTGCCTCAGATGATAGAGAAAGTGCCTCAGATGATAGAGAAAGTGCCTCAGAATCTGAGGCACATTCACTATCACCTGATGCATTTGCACTATCATCTGAGGCTTAGATGACATTAGTGAAAGTACCTCAGACAGTGAAAAATACCTTGCCTTGTGCCTCCCTCGGCTTGCTGTCCCGCACTGGCAGCTGACAGGTCACAGGAGCGAGGAGGAGACTGTCCGCTGCCGGCCCGGCCGCCACTGCCTTGTTCAGGTCAGCTCCCACCACCTTCTAATGGCCAGCGTTGTTATGGCGTTTCTCCACCCACAAAGAACGTGCTGTCGCTGTGTGATTTTGTCACACAGCACAGCACAGCACTGAAGGATATTGCGTGGGCCGCCCTCAGCCGCTGATTGGTGTGCGTCTCAGTGCGACTTCACTGTGCGACACTGCAACTGGCTCACTCTCATTATGATGCATAATACCGGCGGGCGGCGCGGCGGCATCGCCGCCAACTTGGCGGCCGGCCCCGCTCCCCGCTATACCGGCAGGCGGTGCGGCGGCATTGCCGGCAAATTGGCGGCCGGTCCCGCACCCCACTATGCCGGCGGCCGGCGCCGGCCGCGAAATCATTTATACAGCCAGACCGGCTGCGGCGGTAGGAGCGGGCGGCCCCCGCACCCCGCCACCGGCCGGCCCATAGGGAGAAGTCCCGGTCCTCCCGCCTGTCAGTCCGGGCCTGCCACCGGGCCCCACTACCGGCAGGCGCGGTCCACCCGTGACAACGAGGAAGAAGCAAACGCCTGTCTAAACCGGAGTCCACGGGCCTACGGTGAGTCACTTGTAATAGTAAATGTTCTGTGCTATTCACTGCAGTTTTTGTGGTTGTAGATGGACTTTTGGTGACATCACAGTCATGTGACTCACCAAAGGTCCTTCTACCTTAGCTGTGGGAGTCCCGTCCTGCACTATGGTCTGTGCACAGGACCTGTAGAGCCCGCCTCTGATACTCAGCCCCAGGAGGAGGCCCGGTCTGTGAGGGAGAGGGACCCTGCAGCTGCTGGCAGGATGTGAAAGCAAGAAGGAGCCCAGGAGACCAAGCTGGAGCCAGGGCCTGGTAGGTAACACACTATCTCCCTCCTCCCTACTCTATATCTATTCATAGCTGTGCAATGTGTACACCATGCCCCATCCCCCTCCTCCCTTTCAATAGCAGCAGTCGGGACTGAGAGAAGGGGAGGACATACCAGTCTGCGCAGGGCCCGACCCCTGGTCCAGCTCTGCGCAGGGCCTCACCCCTGGTCCAGCCCTGCGCAGGGCCTCACTCCTGGTCCAGGCGTGCGCAGGGCCCAGACCCCTGGTCCAGGCGTGCGCAGGGCCCAGACCCCTGGTCCAGGCGTGCGCAGGGCCCAGACCCCTGGTCCAGGCGTGCGCAGGGCCCAGACCCCTGGTCCAGGCGTGCGCAGGGCCCAGACCCCTGGTCCAGGCGTGCGCAGGGCCCAGACCCCTGGTCCAGGCGTGCGCAGGGCCCAGACCCCTGGTCCAGGCGTGCGCAGGGCCCAGACCCCTGGTCCAGGCGTGCGCAGGGCCCAGACCCCTGGTCCAGGCGTGCGCAGGGCCCAGACCCCTGGTCCAGGCGTGCGCAGGGCCCAGACCCTGGTCCAGGCGTGCGCAGGGCCCAGACCCCTGGTCCAGGCGTGTGCAGGGGTCTGCGTCAGGGAGGTACCGCTCATGAGGGCCCTCGGGCGTGTGGTGTGCAACGCTGAGAGGGGCCCCGGGTGTACAGGGAGGCAGTGCTGAGGGGGCCCCCGGGGATGCGGTGAGGCAACGCTGAGGGGGCCCCCGGGGATGCGGTGAGGCAACGCTGAGGGGGCCCCCGGGGATGCGGTGAGGCAACGCTGAGGGGGCCCCCGGGGATGTGGGAGGCAGCGCTGAGGGGGCCCCCGGGAGTGTGGGCAGCAGCGCTAAGAGGGCCCCCGGGGATGCCAGGAGGTAGCTGAGGAGGGGCGCGGTGGATGGGGTGACTGGGACCCTTGGCTGAGACTGAGGATGGCAGGACATACTACTGGGAAATGGGCATGATTATCATGCTCATTGCCTAGCATGTCTTGCCAGCCTCTGTGGTACTATCATGCCCAGCATCTACTGCCACCAGTGGCTGGAAGGACATACTAGGCATGAATCATGCCCAGCATGTCTTGCCAGCCTCTGGTGGTACTATCATGCATGCCCATTGCCTAGTATGTGCTGCCAGCATCCGTGGTACTATCATGCCCAGCATGTCCTGACAGCCACTGGTGGTACTATCATGCATGCCTATTGCTCAGTATTTCCTGCCAGCATCTATGGTACTATCATGCCCAGCATGTCCTGCCAGCCTGGTGGTAGTACTAGCATGATAGTACCACAGGGTCTAGCAATACATACTGGTCAATGGGCATTATAGTACCACAAAGGCTGGGAGGACATACTGGGCAATGGGCATTATAGTATCACCAGTAGACTGACTAGACAGTCTCCCGGGCTCCGTCTCCCCTCCTCGCTGCTGTTATACTGGGTTAACACTGCGTTTATGCTGTGCGATACAACGGATCCATTGTAAATCAGCACAAATGCAATTTATGGCCTTGTTCACACATACCATCAGTTTTTGCCTTAAATCCGTTTTTGGGGACATTTTGGACTGTTTTTTTGCAAAGTCCAAAAACGCATATGCGTTAACGCGTAAGGCCCCTTTCACATCAGCGTTTTTTTTAAATCGCGGCAGATGCGGTGAAAAAAACGCATCTGCCACGATTACCGCATACCGGCTGCACTTGCGGCACGGTTGCGGCAAGCCCCATACAATGAATAGGCGGGCTTGCGGCAAGTGCGCCTATACATTGTATGGGGCTTGACGTAATTGTGCCGCAACCGTGCTGCAAGTGCAGCCGGTATGCGGTAATCGCGGCAGATGCGGTGAAAAAACACTGATGTGAAAGGGGCCTAAATGCGTTTTTTCACAACACATGCGTTTTTGTTCAGCATCCCAAAAAACACTGCATGCAGCGTTTTTTGGGTGCTGTAAAAAAATGCATGCATTTTTTTAACATGGGGCCCTATGGGAAACGCATGCGTTAACGTGTGGCACATATAAGCACCATGCGTTAACGCATGCGTTTTTGCATGCGTTTTTGGTGAAAAATTGACTAAGTCCCAAAAGTTCCAAAAAAACATTCAGAACCTCAGGGGACACTGGCCTTGTTCACACATACCAATCCGTTTTTAAAACCCTTAGAAAAACAGATCCATTTTTCTAAGGGTGCCAAATAGGGTCCCCTGAGGTTCTGAACGTTTTTGGCAAGTTTTTGGACTTAGTCATTTTTTCATTAAAAACGCATATGCGTTAATGCAGGTGCCTATATGTGCCATGCGTTAACGCATGCGTTTCCCATAGGGCCCCATGTTAAAAAAAAAAGCATGCGTTTTTTTACAGCACCCAAAAACGCTGCATGCAGTGTTTTTTGGGATGCTGAACAAAAACGCATGTGTTGTGAAAAAACTAATTTACACTTGAGTGCACAATGCATTAACGCATATGCGTTTTTGGACTTTGCAAAAAAAAAAAAAAGTCCAAAATGTTCCCAAAAACGGATTTAAGGCAAAAACTGATGGTATGTGTGAACAAGGCCATACAGAGATTTTTTACATTTTTATTACTTTAGTATTATTTGTCACAATGTGGTGGCATTATGTGCTTTGGTCATTACATGACATTATTAGTCCCTTGTTTGTTGTATTATTCGGTCACTATGTGGTGGTAATTGTGGTCTCATGGTGTGACAGTATTTGTATCTTGTATTTGGTAGCATTTGATCACTATGTGGTGGTATTATGTGCTTTGGTCATGGTGTGGCAGTATTTGTGCCTCGTATGTGGCATTATTTGGGCACTATGTGGTGGTAATATGTGATCTGGTCACTGTGTGGTGGTATTTCTTCCTTCTATCTGGTATTATTGGTCTTGGTACAGTGGATTGTGGTCGGTCATTTGTTTTATCTGATATCAATAAGGGGAAACTTCTTTATTTCCAATAGATATTAAATACTTGGATGTTTAACCCCTCCCTGTCCTGTGACCCAGCAGCAGAGATGCAGTTACAGAGGTTCGCCAGAGAAAGCGAGTTGAGCATTTGGTGAGATTTTCACCTCAGTATTTATAAGACAAAACCAGGAGAGGGTGAGAAATGCAGAAAAAATTACCTCCGATTGCTCCACTCCTGGTTTTCTCTTACAAATACTAAGGTAAAAAACTCACCAAATACTCAAAGCTCCACATTCTTCTGATGGTGCGGATTCCACCAATAAATAAGTGATCATATTCCTAACCTGTGCATCGCTGAGAACTTGTTTTCACCAAAAAATCCCTTTAATGCAAACTACAGTAATTGTACATCGCAGTAATGGTGAGCGCACAGGGATGTGCAGGAGCCGCCAATATAACAGGTATAACGGATAACAGGTATTTGCATATAGCTGAAGAATGGGTGGGCCCGGGTGGGTGGGCCCGGGTGGGCCCGGGTGGGCCCGGGTGGGTGGGTCCCTGGAGTCAATTTGCCTGGTGGGCCCCAGACACCCCAGTCCGGCGCTGCCTCTCTGTATCAGTCTATCACTGTTAGTTTGTTCATTGTATTTATAACTTGTTTGTATGTAACCCTTTCTCATGTACAGCACCATGGATTCAATGGTGCTCTATAAATAAATAATAATACATTTCCTTCATTATGTACTAGGTACAGCGCCTTAGATCTGATAGTGGCTGTGCCTGGTACTGCAGCACTGTCTTATTCAAGAGAATTACACTGAGTGCCAATACCAGTCACAGCCACGGCCGATGCAAAAGTATTGATGTATTGAAAAACCCCTATAAGATTTTGCTGTCAAGTGCAGCTGCAGAGGGAATAGGCATTGTGAATCTACCTTCGTTATTAAAGAAAACCTGTCATCAGGAACATTTTGCTCAGTCTTAATACATGATATTCTGGGGTAGAGGAGGCTGAGAAATGCGATATATAGTTTTATGGGAAGGCATTAAGTAGAACTTCAAGTGTATTGATTGACATACTGACTCTTTCCGTGATTAGGAGTCCAGTGGGTGGTCCTTCTTAGTGATTGACATCTCAGTCTATACACACTCACAATGGGTAGGCTCCTAATGAGGAGTCCAGTGGGCAGCCCTACCTGGTAAATGTCATTCATCAGTGTAGTCTCACTCTTTCAGGTAAAGCTATCAATCAGGAGTCCAGTGGGTGGTCCTACTTAGTTATTTGCAGCTATCTCTGTAAGCACACTCACACAGGAAAGGTTCTCAATCAAGAGTCCAATGGGCGGTCCTTTTTAATGATTGACAACTGAGTGTATGCAAACTCACAATGGGTAGGGGGACAAACAGGAGTCCAGTGGGTGGGTTTACTGAGGATTGATGGCTATCTTTGTATACACACTTACATTGGATAGGCTCTTCAGGTGTCCAGTGGGCGGTTCTTCTTAGTGATTGACAGTTGGGTGTATGGACACTCACAATGGATATGCTGATAAGCAGGGCCCAGTGGGTGGCTCTATTAAGTGATTGATGGCTTTCTTTGTATGCAGGCTCACACTGGTTGGGCTGTCAGTGGGCGGTCCTACTTACTTATTGGCGGCTATTCTGTAGGCAGGCATGGCATACTGGGAAGGCTGCCTCCAATCAGGAGTCCAGTGTGTGGTGCTGCTTAATAATTGCTAGTTATCTATGTATAAACATTGACTGAGAACTGTCAATCACTAAGTAGCACCGCCCACTGGACTCCTAAGCTAAATCGGTAAGTGTTTTCCTACAAAGCTCCATATTAATCTGCCTTGTTTATCTGTAGAGACATAATCCATAACTTCACTTCTTGCCATAAGGATGTTTGTGTTGGGGGAGTTCGGGCCGATGTCCAGATGTATCTATAGGGCCCTATTGTCCCAGAGTACACCAACAGAAAGCTTTCTGTTTGCTATACATCGGTAAACATGGTGACCTTATTTTTGTAAAAGGTATGTGTCCGATGGAGGGAAAAATTAACAGTGAGTCTGTACAAGACAATGTACCAGAATATAGAGTATATACAATTAACGGTATATCTGTATCTATAGTACGACAGCGCCATCTAGCTGCCAATGCACCAACTTCACATATTCCAACTTTCCGCCACGGTCTTGATTTTTGTTTACAATCATTAGATTATTTATTTATCCCCTGTTGCTTATATAGCACCAACATATTCCGGAGCGCTGTGCAGAGATTGTCACCATTCCCATCAGCCCCTGTTCCCAATGGGGTCCGCTATACACTGGGGTCAGTATCACAGGAGCACAATTACATTTTAGCATAATTTTGGAGATTTATGAAGGATACCCACCTCATTACATACAAACTCAACGCAGATGACGGGAGACCCCAGCAGAAAAATTTGGCTAGACCCTCTGGGTCAAACTTGGGCCCCGGACAACCAGGCTGCAGGGTCAGATAACCATGTCCCTCCAGGTGTGAGTCCTGAGTAGTGTCTGCCTTCCTCTGGCTGAACTTTAAGAATCCCCTTATTGCTGAAGGCTCCTTGGCTCCTATGAGGAGGCCTCTGTTGTGATTGGAGGAGTGCTGTCATATCGGCTATTTCAATATTGCATACGTGCTAAATCCCTGTGGGTGGGACGGAATAGACTTGTAAGTGTGGCACCCCTGTGGGGAACTGCCACAGGTTCCACCCACCATCACCTCAGCGGCCATCTTGCAGCTCCGGTACCATATTATCGGGAACTACAGGTAGTGTCACGTTCAATTGTAAATAGCCCCATTATCCCCCACCGTTGCCCGCCATTGAGGGTCCAGGGCACGGGACCAGGGATCGACCAGCCGTGATCCCCTCCCCCCCATCAAAGCCGCCATCAGCCCCGGTACCCGAGTACCCCATACCCTGTTGATCGACTCAATTCTGGCGTCACGAACAGGATCCCGTGCCCGGTAAAACCGGGTACTGTGTGCCAAAAACTGAACTTTATTAACTGTTTGTAAATTGCCGGGCTGCCATTACAGAAATTGAGCTGTGCCACAGCGCGGGTAGAAAAGAGCGGGAAGATAAGCCCCACCCCCTTCACTCTGCCGGAGATTCACGAAGCGCAGCTCTCTGCTCCGGAAAGACCCGAGGTGCTCCACTCCTTCTGCAGAGCCGCCGACGACCGAAAAAGTTCATTTCATCTCACCGGTTGGCAGCGATTAACTAGGGGGGTCCCATCATGAGTGATTCGGATGATGTACGGGTCTATGACGGGGGAGATGCCCAGAACGCAGCACCAAGAGCAGCGGCCCAAATAATGCCAATAGCCTTGCCGTATATACCGGGTGCCACATGGTTACCAACATATGAAGGCAGACCCGGTACGTTAGCAACCTTTAAACAAAAGATGTGTGCAATGCTGGACATGTATACAATGACACAGAAGCAGCGGGCTACCGTTGTGCTGGGACAATTAACAGGCACAGCGGAGCTGGAGGCTGAGTCCTGGAGTGATGCTGACAGAGATTCTGCTGCTAAGGTGTTTGATAAGCTAAAACTAGTGTTTGAAAAACGCACACAGTCTGAGTTGAGAATGCTGTTCTACCAGTGTAAGCAGAGCCCGCAGGATACCATCAGAGACTATGCCCTCCATTTACAAGGGGCACTCCGGTCCTTAAAAAAGGTAGACTTGGCAAGTGTATTGGAAGAGGATAAAATGCATGCTGAGCAGTTTACAGAGGGATTGAGGTCAGAATACCACCGCCAGCAGGTACATATGTGGGTATTGGATCACCCAACTGTGAACTTTAGTGACTTAAAGGATCGAGCTATAACTGTGTTAAGAGATCCAGCGCCTGCAGAACCTGCAATCCAATCCTGGCAGGCTAATACCTGTCCCATAGACATGAAACCTGTTTCTACAGAACCTGCAAAAGCAGAAAATCAAACTGTGGCAAATGATGACATGCGTAACCAGATGCTGCAGTTAACCAAAAACATGGACTATGTATTAAAGCTCTTGCCAACTATGCCTGGGGCACCACCACCAAGCAAAATCCAAGTAGCTGATAGCCCTGAGGATGTCTCATGGATGCGGAGGAAGACCAAGTCACCCGTGCAGGGGACCAACGCACCATTCCAATGTAGACCCATGTCGCCCGTGGAGGGGACCAACAAGTCGCCTGTTCAGGGGACTGACGCACCATTCCAACGCAGAGCCAGGGACTACACAGATTCTTCATGACAACCCATCTGCCTGCGATTGTAACAAACCAGGACACTTTGCAAGAGGATGTCCTTTAAACACGAGGTTCCTAGGCCGGAGGACCAGCTCCCAGGAGTAGAGCAGCTGGGCCCAAAGGACTGGTGTAAGCAGTATGTGGGAGGCCGTCTGTACCTCAACATTACACTAGAAGGGATACCCATGTCGGCCCTACTGGACACTGGAGCGCAGGTCACTATGATCCCATATCCTTTACAAACAGTATTGGTCTGATGATGATCTTGAAACCCCCAAACCCCAATTTTTATATTATTGCAGCTAATGGCCAACCACAGAAACAGGTGGGGTACAGAGCAGCTACAATAAAGTTGGGGAGGGAGGAATTAAAAGGCCAAGGGTTATTTGTGGTTGAAGATAATCCTAATGAAAAATGCCCATACATGGTTATTGGTACAAATGTTGTTGAAAACTGCTTTGGAGAAGTGTTGTTTTTACTCCCGACAGATTTCTCAGACTACTAGTTATGGGCGGACAAGAGTCATCCAACGAGAGATCCGAGCCCTCATCCACAAGCAACAGGTAAATCTGTCTGGGGGAGAAATTGGCAGTGTGTGGGTAACAGACCCAGTTCCCATTGTGTTACCACCAAAAAGTGAGATGATGATATGGTGTCGAGCAGCGATAGGTTGCAGAGGACAGGAATACCAGGCAGTTGTAGAGCCGGTATTTTCAGAGCATAGACCTACACTACTGACAACCAGAGGGGTGGTGGATGTACGCAAGGGACGAGTACCAATCCGTGTATTAAATTGTGGGGAAGAGGAAGCAAAGCTACCCGGTTTGCTACTGTAGCAAAGCTGTATACTGTTTATATACAAGCAGTGGGTCCTGTTTCCTCGTCTAACCAGGCGGAGGATAACAACTCCAAAGGACAGCTGAAGGAGTGGTGTCAGCAGTTGCATGTAGGAACTGATGCCACCCCTTCTTACCAGAAGCACGGAGTTTATCGGGTGGCGCAGGAGTTCGAGCAAATATTTAGTAAGCATCCATTAGATTTTGGGAGGATTAAAGGGGTACACCATCGCATACCCACAGGAGATCATCCCCCAATCAAGTTGAGACACAGACCCATTCCACCAGGTCATTACCAACATGCCAAAGAGATGCTGAGGGACATAAAGGAGGCTGGAGTTATAAGAGATAGCAGTAATCCCTGGGCAGCCCCTTTAGTCCTAGTCAGAAAGAAGGATGGCACGATGAGGATGTGTGTGGATTACAGGGAGGTCAACAAGATCACTCACAAGGATGCTTACCCGTTACCCCGAATAGAGGAGTCTCTTGCTGCATTAAAGACTGCTAATTATTTCTCCACATTAGATCTCACTAGTGGGTATTGGCAGGTCTATGTTGCAGAAGAATACCGAGAGAAGACTGCATTCACAACGCCGATGGGACTCTGCAAATTCAACAGCATGCCATTCAGGTTATGTAATGCACCAGGAACGTTTCAAAGAATCATGGATAGTTGCCTGGGACACCGGAACTTCGAGACAGTACTCTTATACATGGAAAACGTCATCATGTTTTCTAAAACCTACGAGGAACACCTGAAACATCTGGCAGAGGTATTTGAGGCTTTGGCAAAGTACGGGATGAAGCTCAAACCAACTAAATGTCACCTGCTGAAACCTAAAGTCCAATACCTGGGACACATGGTCAGCGCAGATGGAGTAGCACCAGACCCGGAAAAGGTAACAGCAATCCAGGATTGGCAGAGACCAAGCACCGTCACCGAGGTACGTCAGTTCTTAGGTTTGGTAGGGTACTACAGAAGATTCATAATGGGCTACACAAAGATGGCAGCGCCCCTACAAGATCTTCTGATAGGCCAATCTAAGAAGAGAAGATCTTCAGAGCCACCATTGGAATGGGGAGAAGAACAAGAAAACTCCTTCCATCAGATGAAGCAGGCTCTAACCAGTGAGGAAATCCTGGCTTACCCTGATTATAATCTACCATTTGTCCTTTACACCGACGAAAGCAATGTAGGACTGGGAGCAGTCCTTTCCCAGATTCAAGATGGTAAGGAGCGAGTAATTGCATATGCCAGCAGAAAACTTCGACCCACCGAGAGGAACCCAGAAAACTACAGTTCCTTTAAGTTGGAGTTCCTGGCCTTGGTCTGGGCCATAACAGAAAGGTTCAAGCATTACCTCGCAGCTTCAAGGTTCACAGTCTTCACGGATAATAACCCATTGACGCATCTGGACACCGCGAAGCTTGGAGCCCTTGAGCAACGCTGGATGGCTCAACTATCAAATTATTACTTTACTATCAAATATCGAGCAGGCCGCAACAACGCAAATGCTGATGCCCTTTCCAGAAACCCTCAAGTACATCCACAAGGAATTGAAGAAGAAGAGGATGACTTAGAGGAAATAGAACTTCCAGCTTTCCATAAAAGTAGAAAATGGTAAATCGCCGAAGGTCGCCTTGTAAAGAAGTTGATAACCCAACTGGATTCCAAACTTGAAAAGGATGCTCCAATAGAAGCCCAGCATCTGTGGAAAGAAAGAAGCCGGTTATTCATCTGTCAAGGTCAATTGTGCAGGCGGTACATCAACCCAAGAACACATGAAATGGTATGGCAAGTTGTGGTTCCTAAGAGAGATGTCCAAATGGTATTGGAAGCGTACCATAATGGAGCAGGACACTTTGGATGGAGAAAATTGGAAATACTGTTACGTGAAAGATTCTATTGGATTAGCATGAGGTCTTCCATAGAGAAATGGTGTAAGAATTGTGGACTATGCTCATTAAGAAGGGACTGTAACAGCCAGAAAGCACCACTCAAGCCTGTTATCACCAAAGAACCATTAGAACTGGTAGCCATAGATCATGTCAAACTCGCACCCAGCAAATCAGGCTGCACCTATGCTTTTACCATGGTAGACCACTATTCCAGATTCCTTGTGGTAGCTCCGGTAAAAGACTTAACAGCTGAGACAGCAGCAAGAACATTTCAAGCTTATTTCTGCAGACCCCATGGTTATCCAGAACAGGTATTGACAGACCAAGGACCTGCCTTTGAAGCTGAAATATTTCAAGAGTTCTGTCGCCTATACGGATGCAAGAAAATTTGCACCACGTCTTACCATCCTCAAACTAATGGAATGTGTGAAAAGAAGAATCACGTTGTAATTGAAATGCTGAAAACTCTGCCTTTAGAAGAACGCAACCAATGGCCAGAGGAATTACCAGATCTAGTTGACATCTACAACAACATCCCAGTAAGCTCAACTAATTGCACTCCTGCATACCTCATGAGAGCAAGACCAGGAAAATTGCCAGTAGACTTTGAGATAGGCATAGTAGTTCCTGAAGCAGATACTACAGATACAGATTGGGATACTCGCAGGAAAGAACAATACAGAAAATCCAAGAATGCGTTGAGAGAAGTCTGGAAAAATCTAGAGAAAGACAAGAAACCAACTTCAGCAAAAGTACGCAAGGAATGCCCTTAACACCAGGTGAATTGGTTTTGAAGAGAAAAAGAAGAATGCACAAACTAGATGATCAATTGGAAAAAGAACCATACACTGTGTTACCATCCAATTTTGATAACCAGAAAACCTGTTTAATCAGCAAGGATCATGGTGAAACAACTGTAACAGTGTCCAGAGATCATTTGAAGAAGTGCGCTCAACAGCTTCAACCAGAAGAGAATGTACCTTGTCCAAAGCCAGAAGAGAAAGAGAAGCCAAAGACAGTCCAAACAATCATTGGAGAGTTACCAGCAGATTGGCCTCAAATAGAAGGTACATACTTAATCTCAACTCTGTTTCCATCAGCAGTAGAAACGCCAATAGTAGAAGAACCACCTGTTGTACCGGAACCAGAGATCCCTGCAATCGGTGAACCTGCCAGCCCACTAGAGAGACTACGCCAATACTACGGTATTACAGCAACACGTAGATCTAATAGACTGAGAGACAGTACTACGTAGGTCAACTTGTAGTAACTTTGGTCAGCCACCACTTAGGTACAGAGAATAAGCCATACAAGGTGGGAAAATTAAAATATGTTTAAAATGTAAATGTCATTAATGCTAGTGTACAGAAGGGTGGAGGAACTGGATTAGCCCCCATGCACATCAAGTTAGGAAAAGAAAGTGCCTGGGGGTGGTATAAGTGAAGCCAGGCCTCCTAAGCAGAGACACCCGTAGTGTAAATAGTTATGCTTTTGAACTTTAAGAGACTTAATCTGTTGGACCTTTGAATGTTTCCCCCTTTTCCTATTTTCAAAAATGGACCAAGGCCGCAGGACTGGTAGTGGCAAACCCCTGTTTCAACACTCACTAAAACAGCCTGCAGCAGATGGACTAGCGCTGTATGGACTGGTTACCTGATTTCTCATTTATCCTTGTTTTTTGTAAATTTTTTATTTTTAAGACTCTGTACAATAATCAAATGTAAATAGTTATGTTGTGTTTTGGAAAAATATTTCAGTCCCGGAGGACTGTATTTAACTAAGGGGGAATGTGGCACCCCTGCAGGGGATTGCCACAGGTTCCACCAGTGCAAGGAAGGAATTACACCTTGGTTAGCTCAGCACACACCACCTTCCACCCCAGACCTGAAGGGGGAGCTCTACTGGCTGCATTAAACCAGAGTCAGTTAGTCCCAGAAGACAGTTGATAGCAGTTCCTGTGGGGAAAAGGAAGAGAGTGGGGGCAGAGCTGCTGGTCTCTAGAGAGAGATTCTGGCCAGGACCAGGGACGACTAACCACTGTGCACACCCCAGGGAAAGGGGCCAGAGGCAAGTGGAAGAGACAAGGAACTGAGAAAGGGAATCGATTATATAGCCCTATAGCATACCTCCCAACTCTTGAAGAACAGAAAGAGGGACAAAAGATGTGGCGCGCATAGTGCGCCATGCAAATTTTAGCCACGCTCCTGACCACACCCAAGCCACACCCATTTACAAGTAACGAACATTCAACAGATGCCCTTATTAATATTAATCTTCTGATTGTTGCATTTCAGCTGCATTTTTTTGCCTTTTCCAATTCATTTGATGCGTTTTGGTGCAGTTTAGTACTGACTGCACAGACGTTGGGATGCCCCATCATACAACGCAGCAGGATGGCTGAGACTAGTGCCCGCCCTGCAGAGCCGGGGATGTGCAGTCAGTAGCCAAACCTCAGACTACAAGTCCTCAATTTCCCTGAATCCGACTCCACCAAAATGGACACCTACACCCCCTGATGGCACGCTGCCATGACCACTATAGGACACGATACAAGCTCCACACTGGGAGATGCAGGAAAATACAATGATCACACTATCTATACCGGGCATGGCATCACATTCCTCACTTTGTACCATACATGCGGCCATTTTTGGTGCCGGGGCACATAGTCTGGTATGAGGCCCACACTGCCCTCACCTTTGTCTCCTGAAACGTGACATCCTCTGGTTCCAGCATTGACTCCCATAGTGAAGTGAAGCAGCGCTCTCGGTGGAGCAGATATACCGGGCACCTGAGGCACCAAAGAATCCTCATTTTCAAACTTCGCTCCAACATTTTTTGACTGTTCTGATTGGATGGGAAAAGGAATAGGCGGGGCCTTCCCACTAGTAGCTCGCTAGACTTCTGTCACGTGATCATGGCAAAATCCAAGGAGGAGGGGAACGGACAGGGAGCAGTCACATGATGGGAAGTCTGGATGCAGACGAACGGTAGATACAAGAAACTATTGGTTCCTTAGAGGTAGGATGTCATTTCCATCACATGATCTGGGCATGTTCTGATTTCTCAAGGTAAGAAGATATGCTATTGTCTCATGCAGCCACCATGTCTGTATGCTGGAAGGAGCCCATATAGATTGTTGCGGCTGACACAGATTAAGGTCAAGGGTCAAGGCCGGGGCCACCGGGTGGTTTTGTTTTTGTATAAGATTATCACCACAGAATCGAATTTGCACACAAATATTCCTCTCCCGACAGCCTCCATCCATCCCGACAGCCTGCCTCCATCCTCCCTCCATTCCTCCTCCATCTCGACAGACAGCCTCACAGGGGTGCACACAGCCAATCACTGCGGGGTGCTGACGTCACAGGGGTGCACACAGCCAATCACTGCAGGGTGCTGACGTTACAGGGGTGCACACAGCCAATCACTGCGGGGTGCTGATGTCACAGGGGTGCACACAGCCAATAACTACAGGGTGCTGACGTCACAGGGGTGCACACAGCCAATCACTGCAAGGTGCTGACATCACAGGGGTGCACACAACCAATCACTGCAGGGTGCTGACGTCACAGGGGTGCACACAACCAATCAGCTGCAGGGTGCTGACGTCACAGGGGTGCACACAGCCAATCACTGCAGGGTGCTGACGTCACAGGGGTGCACACAACCAATCACTGCAGGGTGCTGACGTCACAGGGGTGCACACAACCAATCACTGCAGGGTGCTGACGTCACAGGGGTGCACACAGCCAATGACTGCAGGGGGCTGATGTCACAGGGGTGCACACAGCCAATCACTGCAGGGTGTTGACGTCACAGGGGTGCACACAGCCAATCACTGCAGGGTGCTGACGTCACAGGGGTGCACACAGCCAATCACTGCAGGGTGCTGACGTCACAGTGGTGCACACAGCCAATCACTGCAGGGTGCTGACGTCACAGGGGTGCACACAGCCAATCACTGCAGGGTGCTGACGTCACAGGGGTGCACACAACCAATCACTGCAGGGTGCTGACGTCACAGGGGTGCACACAGCCAATGACTGCAGGGGGCTGACGTCACAGGGGTGCACACAGCCAATCACTGCAGGGTGCTGACGTCACAGGGGTGCACACAGCCAATCACTGCAGGGTGCCGATGTCACAGGGGTGCACACAGCCAATCACTGCAGGGTGCTGATGTCACTTATGGGGGTAATGTCCCCATCCTGGGCCCCTTCCAGGTAATATATACAATCCCCTCTTATCCAGGATATAGCCCACTTCCATGTTACATATGGCCACCCCATTCTGGATATAGCCCCCCTCTATGTTAGATATGACCCTCATCCTGGTTATGACCACCCCCATCACTGTATGTGGCCCCCATGCTGCTGCACACCAGAAAATAACCAATGTAACCTAGCTCTGCAGCATTCCCCTCCGTCTCTCCCTGCTTGCCGCACTTCGTGTTCTGAGTCCTCATATGATCGGAGCGTGCAGTGATGACATCACTGAGCTGTTCAGGTAATGTGATCAGATTCCAGGGACGCAGGAGTACTCAGTATTCAAAGTGCGTCAATCTAGGAGAGACGGAGGGGAGCGCTGGAGAGGTTAAATTAGTTATTATATTCTGCTGTGCGGCAGCATGGGGGGGGCCACATACAGTGATGTAGGGGGGGTGTATACTTATAATATGCGCCGCACCTCCGCCCACCTCGGCGCTGAGAGTGCAGTGCAACATACATTACACTAATGAGTGACCTCCCACTTCCTCTGCAGCCCATGCCAGCCTCATCCAGCTGCTCCACAGCTGTGGCGCCCCACAGTCACACAGGTCTGTATATTCAGACTATAAGACGCACCCCTTCTTTCACCCAAAGTTTATGGGGGAAAAAAGTATCTTATAGTCCGAAAAATACAGTAGATGTCACCTGCAGTCCTATGTAACACCACAGATAACACAGTGATATCTCTGAGTACAGATAATGTAGTAGATGTCACCTGCAGACCTATGTAACACCACAGATAACACAGTGATATCTCTTGAGTACAGATAATGTAGTAGATGTCACCTGCAGTCCTATGTAACACCACAGATAACACTGTGATATCTCTGAGTACAGATAATGTAGTACAGTCATGGCCAAAAGTTTAGAGAATGACACCAAAATGATATTTTCACATGATCTGCTGCCCTCTGGTTTTTATTTGTGTTTGTCTGATGTTTCTATCACATACAGAAATATAATTGCAATCATATTCTGAGTACCAAAAGGTTATATTGACAGTTAGAATTCGTTAATGCAGCAAGTGAATATTTGCAGTGTTGCCCT
This sequence comes from Allobates femoralis, assembly GCA_033576535.1. NCBI lineage: Eukaryota > Metazoa > Chordata > Amphibia > Anura > Aromobatidae > Allobates > Allobates femoralis. Next base: position 33,310,636 of record JARQOC010000006.1, read on the forward strand.
TCTTCTTCAGGACCTCTGCAATTCTCCCGGGCTGCTCTCAATCAACTTCTGGAGCAAATCCTGACTGATAGCCGTCCATTCTTCCATTCTTCCATTCTTCCATTCTTGCATAATCAATGCTTGCATTTTGGCAGAATTTGTTGGTTTTTGTTTGTCCACCCGTCTCTTGATGATTGACCACAAGTTCTCAATGGGATTAAGATCTGGGGAGTTTCAGGCCATGGACCCAAAATCTCTATGTTTTGTTCCCTGAGCCATTTAGTTATCACCTTTGCTTTATGGCAAGGTGCTCCATCGTGCTGGAAAAGGCATTGTTGGGCGCCAAACTGCTCTTGGACGGTTGGGAGAAGTTGCTCTTGGAGGACATTCTGGTACCATTCTTTATTCATGGCTGTGTTTTTAGGCAAGACTGTGAGTGAGCCGATTCCCTTGGCTGAGAAGCAACCCCACACATGAATGGTTTCAGGATGCTTTACAGTTGGCATGAGACAAGACTGGTGGTAGCGCTCACCTCTTCTTCTCCGAATAAGCTGTTTTCCAGATGTCCCAAACAATCGAAAACGGGATTCATCAGAGAAAATGACTTTCCCCCAGTCCTCAGCAGTCCACTCCCTGTACCTTTTGCAGAATATCAGTCGGTCCCTGATGTTTTTTCTGGAGAGAAGTGGCTTCTTTGCTGCCCTCCTTGAAACCAGGCCTTGCACAAAGAGTCTCCGCCTCACAGTGCGTGCAGAAGCACTCATACCAGCCTGCTGCCATTCCTGAGCAAGCTCGGCACTGCTGGTAGTCTGATCCCGCAGCTGAAACAGTTTTAAGATACGGTCCTGGCGCTTGCTGGTCTTTCTTGGGCGCCCTGGAGCCTTTTTGACAACAATGGAAGCTCTCTCCTTGAAGTTTTTGATGATGTGATAGATTGTTGACTGAGGTGCAATCTTTCTAGCTGCGATACTCTTCCCTGTTAGGCCATTTTTGTGCAGTGCAATGATGGCTGCACGTGTTTCTTTAGAGATAACCATGGTTAACTGAAGAGAAACAATGATACCAAGCACCAGCCTCCTTTTAAAGTGTCCAGTGGTGTCATTCTTACTTAATCATGACTGATTGATCGCCAGCCCTGTCCTCATCAACACCCACATCTCTGTTAATGGAACAATCACTAAAACGATGTTAGCTGCTCCTTTTAAGGCAGGACTGCAATGATGTTGAAATGTGTTTTGGGGTTAAAGTTCATTTTCTAGGCAAATATTGACTTAGCAAGTAATTGCTGATAAGCTGATCACTCTTTATTACATTCTGGAGTATATGCAAATTGCCATTAGAAAAACTGAAGCAGTAGACTTTGTTAGAATTAATATTTGTATCATTCTCAAAACTTTTGGCCATGACTGTAGATGTCACCTGCAGTTTTATGTAACACCACAGATAACACAGTGACATCTCTGAGTACAGATATTATAGTAGATGTCACCTGCAGTCCCATGTAACATCACAGATAACACTGATAACAGTACAGATAATGCAGTAGTTGTCATCTGCAGTCCCATGTAACACCACAGATAACACTGATAACAGTACAGATAATGTAGTAGATGTCATCTGCAGTCCTATGTAACACAAGAGAAAACAGTGTTAACTCTCTAAATGCAAATAATGAAGTTGATGTCACTTGCAGTCACACATCACACGCATCACTCACACACAGCACACACATTACTCACACACACGCATCACTCACACACCGCACATCACTCACACATCACACGCATCACACACACATACATCACTTTCACACACCGCATGCATCACTCACACACGTATCACTGTCACACATCACACTCTAACTCATGCATCACTCACATACAGCACACGCATTACTGACACACATACATCACTAACTCACGCATCACTCACATACTACACGCACCACTCACACACATGCATCACTCACAAGCATCACCCTTAGACACACATCACTCTAACACACAGCACACCCATTCCTTACACACACGCATCACTCACACACCACACACATCACTCACACATCACACGCATCACTTTCACAGCATCACACACACAGCACACATACTGTCATACATACATGAAGACATACATACTCAATCTCTTCTTCAGTGGCAGTACGGCAGTGGGGGAGGCTTGAAGTTGGAATCATCACCCAGGAGACCTCCTTCTCCTTCTCTCCCCCTCCTCCTGCTCCCGACAGCAGAGCAGTTAGTGAGATTACAGGAGGGAGGGGGCTCCTGTGGCTGCACTCCTCTCCCTTCTTCTCAGGGCAGACTGCCTTGTGTTTCTCCCCCCCACCTCCCGCACAGACTTGGCCCGCCCACGTTCTGCTACAGAACGACGTTTTCCCTCCCATCACTGAAGCTGGGCACTCACTGCAGTCTCAGTGCAGAGCGATGGAGGAATCCTCGGCAACAGCTGGGGTGAGGGAGAGCAGTGTGCGGTGGGGACTGCCGAGGTCACAGAGCCGTGCAGGGCAGTCAGAAATCTTTGCATGTGTACGAGTGGCATGAAACTTTATTCAATAAAAAAAAAAAAGACACTTAAACTGGACATTCAGGGCAGATCACTGATGATCCATGGTATACAGAGCTAAAATGTCTAGGGGGCGTGGCCGGCAGCTCACTGCAGTGCGGGAAATGTAACCTCCCGGCCGGGACAGCGGGGCAGAAGCTCAAAATCGGGACTGGCCTGCTGGATCTGGGACGGTTGGGAGGTATGCAGTGAGAGCTTTGTGATATTTTTCCATGTAGAGACACAGGAAACTGGTTACAGTCACCTGATATTTCCTGTGTGTGAGCCTCTGGGAGTGTTCCTTTTTTTTTTATATAAACTAACTTTACTGACAATGCACAAACCTATCAATACAACACTTACATATACCGGAAAGGAGTTGTTGCACTAAACATAATCCATCAGTAACAGATCAAGGTTGCGACCAGGCCCGGAAGTACAGGGCCTGCTAACCCCAGCCCTTACTGCAGCTGGATGTGCATCCAAGGCAGGGCCGGCATCAGCACCCGGCATATCCGGGCAAGTACCGGGGGCCCTGAACAGCTGAGGGGGCCCACTGGCCATCAGGGACAGGCAGCCCTGACAGCCAGTGACCCATTAAGGACAGACAGCCCTGACAGCCAGGTGCCCATTAGGGACAGACCGCCCTGTGAACAAGGGGCACATCAGGCAGACTCCACAATGAGCTAAGTGCTCTGCTGAGCTCCCATTGCACATGGCTAATTTGCATGCAGATTAGCCATGTGCTGGCTCCAGGGAGCAGTGGAGCTTCCTGCTTTGCCCAATGCCTACAGTAGCAGAGTGATGAGTCATCACCTGGGGAGCTCACACTACTACAGGAAGGAGGAAGGAGGAAGCTCCACAGTCCTGGGAGCTGCTGCTATAAGGATGTGGTGGGGAAGCATCTAAGGAGGACACAGCCCCGGGGGAGCGGATGGAAGGTGAGGATGATCAGTTTGTTTTTTACTGTGAGCAGCAGGATGGGGGATTATATGTACCATGGAGGCTGTGCTGACTGTATATAGAGGCTGTGGTGACTGTATATACAGACTGTGGTGATTGTATATAGAGTCTGTGCTGACTGTATATAGAGTCTGTGCTGACTGTATATAGAGTCTGTGCTGACTGTATATAGAGTCTGTGCTGACTGTATATAGAGTCTGTGCTGGCTGTATATAGAGTCTGTGCTGGCTGTATATAGAGGCTGTGCTGACTGTATATAGAGGCTGTGCTGACTGTATATAGAGGCTGTGCTGACTGTATATAGAGGCTGTGCTGATTGTATATAGAGGCTGTGCTGACTGTATATAAAGGCAGTGCTGACTGTATATAAAGGCAGTGCTGACTGTATATAGAGGCTGTGCTGACTGTATATAGAGGCTGTGCTGGCTGTATATACAGACTGTGGTGATTGTATATAGAGGCTGTGCTGACTGTATATAGAGGCTGTGCTGACTGTATATACAGACTGTGGTGATTGTATATAGAGGCTGTGCTGGCTGTATATAGAGGCTGTGCTGACTGTATATAGAGGCCGTGCTGACTGTATATAGAGGCTGTGTTGACTGTATATAGAGGCTGTGCTGACTGTATATAGAGGCTGTGCTGACTGTATATAGAGGCTGTGCTGACTGTATATAGAGGCTGTGCTGACTGTATATAAAGGCAGTGCTGACTGTACAGTATATAGAGGCTGTGCTGACTGTATATACAGGCTGTGCTGACTGTATATAGAGGCTGTGCTGACTGTATATAGAGGCTGTGCTGACTGTATATAGAGGCTGTGCTGACTGTATATAGAGGCTGTGCTGACTGTACATAGAGGCTGTGCTGACTGTACATAGAGGCTGTGCTGACTGTACATAGAGTCTGTGCTGACTGTATATAGAGGCTGTGCTGGGGTATACATAGGCTGTGCTAGGGTATATAGAGGCTGTGCTGGCGGTATACGGAGGCAGTAGTGGCTGTATACGGAGGCTGTGCTGGGGCATACGGAGGCTGCTGCTGAGGTATATGGAGACTGCTGTTGTGCTGTATATATAATATGGAAGCTGTGCTGGGCTATATATACTATTTGGAGGCTGTGCTGGGCTACATATACTATTTGGAAGCTGTGCTGGGCTGTATATATAAAATGGAAGCTGTGCTGGACTATATATATTATTTGGAGGCTGTGCTGGGCTGGAAATATTATTTGGAGGCTGCTGCTGGGCAGCCACAGTTTTTTAAAACCATTTTTTTTTAACTTTCTTTCACTTGGCCCCTAGGGGCCTCAGCACTACACAATCGGATCGCTTCCACTGTTCACAGCCATGCTGGTTCACATCTATGAACAGGAGAAACAATCACTTTCTGTGGCTTCAGGTGCTCACTGGGCATCCACAGCAAGTGAGTCATGACAACTCCTGGGGTCCTCACAGGACCCCGCACTGTGATGGCAATGCATCAAGGGCCCGTGATCACCTCACAGGGTCTTCAATGCTGGTGGGGAACGGTGTGATTCCCGCTGTGGTGCTTTGGCTCGTGCTGTCAGTGACTAACAGCGCGATACAAAGGGTTAATACCGCCGATCGGCTGATGAGATCACCTAATGTGTGAAGGATGATGTGAGCTCAACGCTTGAGCTTGCATCAGAGGGTGGGACAGGGCCAAGGGTGTACTATTACCCCCTTGGTCATGAAGTGGTTAAAGGGGTTGTGCCACCATGGCAAATATTGCTAATGCTGCACATACCATGTAAATAAGTGTTTTTGTAAATTACACCCATTAAAAATGATGCCCCATTCAAAAACTATGTGCCTATAAAGTATAGTATGGCGCCCCCTGCTGTTAGCATACACGGCCTTTCTGTCCGACCTGTAAACCCTCTCTTCAGGTCGCGCATGCCTGCTTCCCTCTCTTTGAAGTTTGTGAAGATCCATCCTCCGGCCAGATCTCATACTGACCGCTGCTATGTGTCAGGAGCGTCTGCGGTGCTGTATGCTCCAGCTCCAGGCTTCTCACCCTCCACAGCTGTTGTCACGACACTGCCATGTCCCGCAGGGAGGAGAAGCAGTGGAGCACACAGGCTGTCAGTGCTGACACAGTGATGTGGTGGAGCACACAGGCTGTCAGTGCTGACACAGTGATGTGGTGGAGCACGCAGGCTGTCAGTGCTGACACAGTGATGTGGTGGAGCACCCAAGCTGTCAGTGCTGACACAGTGATGTGGTGGAGCACCCAGGCTGTCAGTGCTGACACAGTGATGTGGTGGAGCACCCAGGCTGTCAGTGCTGACACAGTGATGTGGTGGAGCACGCAGGCTGTCAGTGCTGACACAGTGATGTGGTGGAGCACGCAGGCTGTCAGTGCTGACACAGTGATGTGGTGGAGCACCCAGGCTGTCAGTGCTGACACAGTGATGTGGTGGAGCACCCAGGCTGTCAGTGCTGACACAGTGATGTGGTGGAGCACCCAGGCTGTCAGTGCTGACACAGTGATGTGGTGGAGCACGCAAGCTGTCAGTGCTGACACAGTGATGTGGTGGAGCACGCAGGCTGTCAGTGCTGACACAGTGATGTGGTGGAGCACGCAAGCTGTCAGTGCTGACACAGTGATGTGGTGGAGCACGCAGGCTGTCAGTGCTGACACAGTGATGTGGTGGAGCACGCAGGCTGTCAGTGCTGACACAGTGATGTGGTGGAGCACGCAGGCTGTCAGTGCTGACACAGTGATGTGGTGGAGCACCCAGGCTGTCAGTGCTGACACAGTGATGTGGTGGAGCACCCAGGCTGTCAGTGCTGACACAGTGATGTGGTGGAGCACACAGGCTGTCAGTGCTGACACAGTGATGTGGTGGAGCACGCAGGCTGTCAGTGCTGACACAGTGATGTGGTGGAGCACGCAGGCTGTCAGTGCTGACACAGTGATGTGGTGGAGCACGCAGGCTGTCAGTGCTGACACAGTGATGTGGTGGAGCACACAGGCTGTCAGTGCTGACACAGTGATGTGGTGGAGCACGCAGGCTGTCAGTGCTGACACAGTGATGTGAGGAGATGTGAATAGTGAGAAATGCACAGCGAGGCACTGACACCTCTCACTGTATAACACTGCTCTGCTATCTCCATCCCTGGCTTTGTATTTCTCCCTATTCACATGACAAACTCCTCACACCTACAGCCACTGCCCAGCACTGCTATGCTGCAGCCCCTGCCTGCTTCACTAACCCCCCACACAGAAAGAGCAAGGCCAGCCCAGAGGGAGAGAGAGGGGGGGAGGGGACAGCAAAACAGCTCTCTGCTCTGTGGCCCCATCTCCTTTGGAGGGGGGAGGGGCCCCTGCACACACAGCCAGAGAGGAAGGTACACTGCCGTCCAGGAGCCACATGGGAAGGACAGCATGGGAGACTCACTATGAAGTGCTATATATAAGTAAGTGTGTGTGTATATATGTATGTATGTATATATATGTGTGGCTATGTTTATGTGTGTATATATACTCCCTGTCCTCTGCCCCTGTCCTCCCCTGTTCTCTGCCCATGATTTCCCCCTGTTCTCTGCCCCTGATTCCCCCCTGTTCTCTGCCCCTGATTCCCCCCTGTTCTCTGCCCCTGATTCCCCCCTGTTCTCTGCCCCTGATTCCCCCCTGTTCTCTGCCCCTGTCCTCTACCTCTGTGGCCCCCTGTCCTCTGCCTCTGTGTCCCCCTGTTCTCTGCCCCTGTCCTCTGCCCCTGTGCTCCCCTGCCCTCTGCTACTGTGTCCCCTTATTCTCTGCCCCTGTCCTCTGCCCCTGTGCTCCCCTGCCCTCTGCTACTGTGTCCCCTTATTCTCTGCCCCTGTCCTCTACCTCTGTGACCCCCTGTCCTCTGGAGACCTCTGTGACCCCCTGTCCTCTTCCTCTATGTCCCCCTGCTCTCTGCCCCCGTCCTCTGCCCCTGTGCTCCCCTGTCGGCGGTCGGCGTCCTTCCGATTGCGGGCAGCCAGTAGATGAGCGGGAGATGAGCGGCGGTACCGTCGAGAGATCAGCGGCTAGCGCCACTGATCTCCCGACGTTAGCGGTGGCATTTGTGTCACGTTGACTTTTGTCACCTGTGTCGCTATCCCACAATGGTGCCGCAGTGCATTGTGGGATAGCGACATAAGCGCCGTAAGTCTGCGACACATATTATTGGTGATTATATAGTAGATGTATATGTGTGGGTATGTATATGTGTCAGTGTGTGGCCTACTGCTGTATACTCAGGGCTGTGTGCACTGCAGGCTCCTTATGTATCATAGGGGTTGTGTATGGGCTCCTGTTGTATACTGAATGTTGTGTGCGGCCTCCTGCTGTATACTGGGTGAGGCCTCCTACTGTATACTCAGGGCTATGTGCAGCCTACTGCTGTATACTGGGGATGTGTGCGGCTTCTTGCTGTATTCTGGGAAGTATGTGCGGCCTCCTTCTGTATGCTAGGGGCTGTGTGCCGGCTTCTGCTGTATACTCAGGGCTGTGTGCAGGCTCCTGCTGTATACTGGGGACTGTGTGCAGGCTTTTACTGTATACTGAGGGCTGTGTGTGGGCTCCTTCTGTATACTGGGGGCTGTGTGTGGACTCCTTTTGTATTCTGAGGGCTGTGTGCGACTTCCTGCTGTATACTGATGGCTGTGTGCAGCCTCCTGCTGTATACTGGGGACTGTGTGCAGGCTTTTACTGTATACTGAGGGCTGTGTGTGGGCTCCTTCTGTATACTGGGGGCTGTGTGTGGCTTGCTGCTGTATACTGAGGGCTGTGTGCGGCCTCCTGCTGTATACTGGGGGTTGTGTGCAGGCTTTTGCTGTATACTCAGGGCTGTGTGTGGGCTCCTGTTGTATATTGATGGCTGTGTGCAGCCTCCTTCTGTATACTGGGGCTATGCGTGGCCCTCCTGCTGTATTCTTAGGGCTGTGTGTGGCCCTCCTGCTGTATATTGGGAGCAGTGTGCAACCCCTGCTGTATGCTGGGGGCTGTGTGCAGCCTCCTCCTGTATACTGTATGCTGTATCCTGCTGGGGCTATGCGTGGCCCTCCTGCTGTATTCATAGGGCTGTGTGTGGCCCTCCTGCTGTATACTCGGGGCTGTGTGCAGCCTCCTGCTGTATACTCGGGGCTGTGTGCAGCCTCCTGCTGTATACTCGGAGCTGTGTGCAGCCTCCTGCTGTATACTCGGGGCTGTGTGCAGCCTCCTGCTGTTTACTCGGGCTGTGTGCAGCCTCCTGCTGTATACTCGGGCTGTGTGCAGCCTCCTGCTGTATACTCGGGGCTGTGTGCAGCCTCCTGCTGTATACTCGGGGCTGTGTGCAGCCTCCTGCTGTATACTCGGGGCTGTGTGCAGCCTCCTGCTGTATACTCGGGGCTGTGTGCAGCCTCCTGCTGTATACTCGGGGCTGTGTGCAGCCTCCTGCTGTATACTCGGGGCTGTGTGCAGCCTCCTGCTGTATACTCGGGGCTGTGTGCAGCCTCCTGCTGTATACTCGGGGCTGTGTGCAGCCTCCTGCTGTATACTCGGGGCTGTGTGCAGCCTCCTGCTGTATACTCGGGGCTGTGTGCAGCCTCTTGCTGTATACTCGGGGATGTGCGTGGCCCTCCTGCTGTATTCTTAGGGCTGTGTGTGGCCCTCCTGCTGTATATTGGGAGCTGTGTGCAATCCCTGCTGTATGCTGGGGGCTGTGTGCAGCCTCCTCCTGTATACTGTAAGCTGTATCCTGCTGGGGCTATGCGTGACTATGCGTGGCCCTCCTGCTGTATTCTTAGGGCTGTGTGTGGCCCTCCTGCTGTATATTGGGAGCTGTGTGCAACCCCTGTTGTATGCTGGGGGCTGTGTGCAGCCTCCTGCTGTATACTCGGGGCTGTGTGCAGCCTCCTGCTGTATACTCGGGGCTGTGTGCAGCCTCCTGCTGTATACTCGGGGCTGTGTGCAGCCTCCTGCTGTATACTCGGGGCTGTGTGCAGCCTCCTGCTGTATACTCGGGGCTGTGTGCAGCCTCCTGCTGTATACTCGGGGCTGTGTGCAGCCTCCTGCTGTATACTCGGGGCTGTGTGCAGCCTCCTGCTGTATACTCGGGGCTGTGTGCAGCCTCCTGCTGTATACTCGGGGCTGTGTGCAGCCTCCTGCTGTATACTCGGGGCTGTGTGCAGCCTCCTGCTGTATACTCGGGGCTGTGTGCAGCCTCCTGCTGTATACTCGGGGCTGTGTGTAGCCTCCTGCTGTATACTCGGGGCTGTGTGCAGCCTCCTGCTGTATACTCGGGGCTGTGTGCAGCCTCCTGCTGTATACTCGGGGCTGTGTGCAGCCTCCTGCTGTATGCTCGGGGCTGTGTGCAGCCTCCTGCTGTATGCTCGGGGCTGTGTGCAGCCTCCTGCTGTATGCTCGGGGCTGTGTGCAGCCTCCTGCTGTATGCTGGGGGCTGTGTGCAGCCTCCTGCTGTATACTCGGGGATGTGTGCAGCCTCCTGCTGTATACTCGGGGCTGTGTGCAGCCTCCTGCTGTATACTCGGGGCTGTGTGCAGCCTCCTGCTGTATACTCGGGGCTGTGTGCAGCCTCCTGCTGTATACTCGGGGCCGTGTGCAGCCTCCTGCTGTATACTCGGGGCCGTGTGCAGCCTCCTGCTGTATACTCGGGGCCGTGTGCAGCCTCCTGCTGTATACTCGGGGCCGTGTGCAGCCTCCTGCTGTATACTCGGGGCCGTGTGCAGCCTCCTGCTGTATACTCGGGGCCGTGTGCAGCCTCCTGCTGTATACTCGGGGCCGTGTGCAGCCTCCTGCTGTATACTCGGGGCCGTGTGCAGCCTCCTGCTGTATACTCGGGGCCGTGTGCAGCCTCCTGCTGTATACTCGGGGCCGTGTGCAGCCTCCTGCTGTATACTCGGGGCCGTGTGCAGCCTCCTGCTGTATACTCGGGGCCGTGTGCAGCCTCCTGCTGTATACTCGGGGCCGTGTGCAGCCTCCTGCTGTATACTCGGGGCCGTGTGCAGCCTCCTGCTGTATACTCGGGGATGTGTGCAGCCTCCTGCTGTATACTCGGGGATGTGTGCAGCCTCCTGCTGTATCCCCCGCCTTGTGCGTCCTGTCTCAGTCTTTGTGCACCCTAGTGTTCTCCGTTCTCCACCCCCACCTGCTCCGTCATCCACCCCCACCTGCTCCGTCATCCACCCCCACCTGCTCCGTCCTCCATCCCCCACCTGCTCCGTCCTCCATCCCCCACCTGCTCCGTCCTCCAATCCCACCTGCTCCGTCCTCCATCCCCCACCTGCTCCGTCCTCCATCCCCCACCTGCTCCGTCCTCCATCCCCCACCTGCTCCGTCCTCCAATCCCACCTGCTCCGTCCTCCACCCCCACCTGCTCCGTCTTCCACCCTCACCTGCTCCGTCCTCCATTACCCACCTGCTCCGTCCTCCATCCCACTCCTGCTCCGTCCTCCACCCTCACCTGCTCCGTCCTCCACCCTCGCCTGCTCCATCCTCCACCCTCACCTGCTCCGTCCTCCACCCTCGCCTGCTCCGTCCTCCACCCTCGCCTGCTCCGTCCTCCACCCTCGCCTGCTCCGTCCTCCACCCTCGCCTGCTCCGTCCTCCACCCTCGCCTGCTCCGTCCTCCACCCTCGCCTGCTCCGTCCTCCACCCTCACCTGCTCCCACCTGCAACGTCCTCCACCCTCACCTGCTCCCACCTGCAACGTCCTCCACCCTCACCTGCTCCGTCCTCTATTCCCACCTGCTCCGTCCTCCACCCTCACCTGCTCCGTCCTCCACCCTCACCTGCTCTGTCCTCCACCCTCACCTGCTCCGTCCTCCACCCTCACTGATCCGCCCTCCATCCCCATCTGCTCCGTCCTCACTGCCGTTCCATATTATTGTTGCAGCCTGAACGCTCATTATCTCTGTAGAACATGTCATGTGACAGGGTGGGCTAACATGAGCTTGCGCATCACATAGACTCTGTCACATGACCCGCTCCACAGAAATCCTCAGCATTCAGGCTGCAACGGTAATACGTGGCTGGAATAGGAAAGGAACGGAGCGGCAATGGGGCGGGACGGAGCAGTGAGGGAGACCGAGCAGCAGGAAGACTGGGCGATGGCAGCGCTAGTATCGGAATACCCATCACTTGGGTGTTCCAATATGGCGGTCGGTGTACTTCTGGTGTACTTCTGATGACGGACAATTTTATACAAAATTGCGGCAGGTGCGGCCGCGAAAAAAAAACGCGGCTGCCACAAGTGCAAAACCGCACTTGCCGCACCTGCCGCAAGTACGCCTATACTTTGCATGGCGTTTACCGCAAGTGCAGCCGGTATGCGGTAATTGCGGCAGATGTGTTTTTTTCACCGCATCTGCCGCAAATTTCAAAAAACACTGATGTGAAAGGGCCCTAAGAGGACTATTTGGATCCAGCAGTGCGGAGGGATACAGTGACGGCGGGAATGTGGCAGTTGTGGTCACATGATCCTTTTTTGAACCCCTCCCACAATCTCTCCTGTTCAGCTCAGCATGGAGGGGGAACAAGCACTCAATAAACTTAGAAAAAGGGATTTTTTATTCATGATGAGCACTGTAAACATTTTATTGTGAATATTTACACCTCTTTTCAAATTTTTGCCAGAAAACTGTGTGATGACACAACCCCTTTAAATTATATAAAAGGGGTGATCGCTTTTGAAATACCCCAGTGCTTCACCTGCAGTTTGTTTAAAAAAATACTAATAATGCTGTGTTCTTCTCACCATCCACAGATATTCATGGATTATGACAGAGGAATTCCTGACCCCTCGGGCATACCTTTATGCTATGATGACTCTACACCCTTCCCGGATGCGGAGTACTATGGCCATGACGACAATGAGAACATAGACTATGAGGACGAGGAGGAGGAGAAAGAGGATGAGGAGGAGGAAGGTGAGCTCACCAGTGTGGTCTAACTCAATCTAAATCTCATTCACACATCAGTATTCTCCATCATTGTATGCGCCAAAGCCGGGAGTGGAGCTGACACACGAAGCGATCATGGAAACATCCACACTTGTTCTGTGTTTCGGAGACACTCCTGATTTTGGCAAATACTAATGTGTGAATGAGGCCTTATACTATGTCCTGAGGTGCTTCAGTATGGAGCTTTGTAACCTACCCAGAGGTGTGTATATAGGTTTTCTGGCACCAAGGGCAAGAAAGCGGTCTATGTAGTCATCATGTGAGCAATCACTTTCAGGATTCTCATATGCGAGTGGCAAGATTGGCCGGTCATGTGAGCACAAGTAAGGGATTTATATACTTTTGGCCACATTCTGACTAGACTTGTCCAGCCTCACTCCATTCATTTTCATTGATCAAGGCCTCGCATGTCTAGTCAGCACGTTAATGCATGTATGTAAATCACATACTTACAGGTGCATCTCAATGAATTACAATATTATCAAATAGTTAATTTATTTCAGTAATTCAATACATAAAATGAAACACATATATTATATAGAGTCATTACACACAGATCTATTTCAAGTTTTTATTTCTGTTAATGTTGATGATTATGGTTCACAGCCAATGAAAACCCAAAGCTCATTATCTCGGAAAATTTAATGAGGATGAAGGGTCTGAGAGATAAAATATGACCTAAATAGGTATCAGAGGCTTCACCTTGTGTGGTTGTGAGAGTAACAACCAGTATAAAAGCAGATCACGGCGGCTGCAGTCCCCAGCGTGGAGCATATAGAGTAGGGAGGATGAAGGGTTAAACACCGCGCTGCTGTATTCCAGATTACATCAAAGGGTGAATATAATATTGATTTATTGGTCAACGCGTTTCAGGGTTAACTGGTCTCTTCAGGACAAATCAATATCCTATTGCCATGTTTCAGGGCATTTCTGGGAGCCCTGAAATGCGTTGACTAATAAATCAATATTATAATAAACAAAAGGACACAACCAGGACATCAACATAGTTAAGAAAGGACCTTCTTACTCCATATAAAAATTTAAACCATAAAATGATGAGTACATATTGTCCCAAATAAAAACTTTAATCAACTGAATTGCATTCTGAGCACTAGCATGAGCATTCTTAATCAATTACACAACTTATACAAATCTTGGAGACAATAATGGGATAAAAAAAGGACATAGGAGAGAGGCAAGGTAGGGGATAAAAGAGTAACACGAAGGCAACAGAGGGAAATAAAGTGCATCTGTAGCGCCCCAGTGGACTGGTCGATACAGTGATACTACACCTACTTCACAAGTGTTGTGTCACACCTGTCAGGTGAGAGGGGTTCGTAAAGCCAAGACACAAACACTGCACCCAAAACTATCCTAACTCCAAACCAGGGGTCCTGGGTGAATAACCCGCTGAAGGGTGGCCTAACTCCAAACCAGGGGTCCTGGGTGAATAACCCGCTGAAGGGTGGCCTAACTCCAAACCAGGGGTCCTGGGTGAATAAGCCGCTGAAGGGTGGCTCCACCTGCTGGAAGGAGGGGGGAATAGGTAGAGTGGGTGGGAACAGGAGGGAGTCAGTTTGGATAAAGTTCCGTGCGTGTGGAGTTGAGGAAGAAAGGAGTCCTGGGGGCATGGGGAGTGGAGGATCCACCTGTGGCGCCCCGAATCCACCACCAGCTAGAGGTGGGGTGGAGGGTCTATGTTGCAAGAGGGGACCGGCCCCGATCTAGCGAAAAAAATGTATGCTTTAGCTAGGAAACCGGAGGCCTCCAGATTGCAGATCCGGTGGCCAAACCGTGGACCCATCCAGGCACAGTGTCTATATATAGGGTCAGAGGACATGTCTGGCAGTTGCTCGGAAGGGGCCGCAGTCGCCTGCCGTGGTATGTGTTAGCACAAAGATGGAGGAGAGAACAGCGTGGGAAAGACAACCAGGAAAGGCTTATGGAGGGTGTTTTGGTGGAGCAGCCCTGAATCATCTGAGAGCTGGCCAAGCTGCATCCTGGGAGAGCACAGCACCCGGCTGGGTCGTTCTTGACTGATCAACAAGTAAAAGGTACAGAACTGCACTCCTGGTGTTCTCCAGTTATTGCCACGCCATCCCTGCTGCCTCCTGCGCCTGCATCATCACCATCACCCCCATTATTCCCCTAAAGTCTTTCCTATCTATCCTTGGGGCCTGGCTCCACCTGTGGGGAGGGATACCATCCAGGCTGCCACTCCATCAGCCCCAGAGATCCAACAGCAGCGCTGGTCACCCTGACAAGAATTCACAGGTGGCGATACAAGGTACAGTCCCCTTGGTCCATTGCTTATCCCGTATTGTCTCCAAGATTTGTATGTGCTGCCGAGATTGTAATTGATTAATGAACTGAATTGCATTCTGAGCACTAGTGTTCTTATTTGGGCCAATATGCCATTTTTTAGTTTAAATAAATATTATATTCACCCTTTGATGTCTCGTGGAACACGGCAGCTTGGGTTTTAGCCCTTCATCCTCCCTACTTTAATATTCTGAGATAATGACCTTTCGGGTTTTCGTTGGCTGTAAACTATAATCAACATTTACAGAAATAAACACTTGGACAGTATGGGACTCTGCATACCCCATACTGCGGTACTCGTCACTCCCGCTCTCCATATTCTGTGTCCTCAAATCTCCCGTTTGCTTCCCATACTGTGTCTACATACACTCCCCCCACATTTGCTCCTCAAACACCCCCCACCTTCGCCCCTCATACACCCCCAACCTTCTCCTCTCCATTTTCTCCTCATACACCCCCCACCTTCTCCCCTCTATTTGCTCCTCATACACCCCCCACCTTCTCCCTTCCGTTTGCTCCTCATACACCCCCCACCTTCTCCCCAACGTTTGCTCCTCGTACACCCCCCATCTTCTCCCCTCTGTTTGCTCTTCGCCACCCCACCATCTCCCCACTTTTTCTCCTCATACACCCTCACCCTTACCCTGTGTTTGCTTCTCATACATCTCCCACCCTGTTAGCTCCTTATACATGCCCCATCCTCACGTTTGCTCATCATATACCCCCACCCTCTCCCCCTGTTTGCTCCTCATTTACCCCCTTCTCCCCGTTTGCTCTCCTCCCCCTTTCAGTAATTACATAAATCTTAGGTATCTTCAGCTCTTGTGTGGATCGCTTTTCCCCAGCCTTCTGCTACCTCTGTGGTGCTTAAGGAGTGATGTCACCAGCATGAACAGCTGACCGTATCATGCTACTGACACCGCCAGTCTCCATTATTTTTATTTTTTTAAGTGTGCACTGTGATGGGATCTCCAATGCCAGGATGACGGACCAATATCAGGATATAGTGCACATGTATCGGGATGTGTAATCGTATACCATGATATGGGCATATATACCAGGATGGGGGCAGGGGGGTTATATACCAGGATGGGAGATCATATACAAGGATATGCGCTTTATATGAGGATGGAGCACATATACCAGGATATGGGGCACATACCAGGATATGGGCACATATACTAGGATGGGGGGATCAAATACCATGATGGGGGATCATATACAAGGATATGGGCTATATATGAGGATGGAGCACATATACCAGGATATGGGCTACCGTGTTTCCCGAAAGTAAGCCCCCCCGATTGTAAGGTCGCCTGGGGGTAAAGGGGGGGCCTGCTAATGTAAGGCCTCCCCCGAATATAGGGCCTTACAACCGGGGGGGGCTAATGTAAGGCCCCCCCTCCTGCTGGCACACTGCCCCCTCAGCTCTGAGGCCCCCCTGCTGCTGCTTACATCTTACCTTCCAGCGTCTTCTTGCAGCAGCCAGCGAGTGGGTCCTCCGGTCCCGTCTTCAGCTGTTTCTGGGTCATGTGACCGGCCGGTCGCACTAGCGATGACGTCATGCGCTGCGACGGGTCACATGATCCGGGAAACAGCTGAAGACGGGAACGGAGGACCGACTCGCTGGCTGCTGCAAGAAGACGCTGGAGGGTAAGATGTAAGCAGCAGCAGGGGGGCCTCAGAGCTGGGGGGGCAGTGTGCCAGCAGCAGGGGGGCAGTGTGCCAGCAGCAGGGGGGCAGTGAGCCAGCAGCAGGGGGGCAGTGAGCCAGCAGCAGGGGGGCAGTGTGCCAGCAGCAGGGGGGCCTCAGAGCTGGGGGGGCAGTGTGCCAGCAGCAGGGGGGCCTCAGAGCTGGGGGGGCAGTGTGCCAGCAGGAGGGGGGCTGTATATACCACACTGCTGAGCTGTATACCACACTGCTGGGCTGTATACCACACTGCTGGGCTGTGTACCACACTGCTGGAGGCTGTATACCAGGGTGGCAGTCTGCTGTATTTCCCACCCTCGGCTTATACATGACTATATACGGTGTGTGTGTGTATATGAGTAGGCTGGGGCTGCCAATATAAGACCCCCCCCCTTCCCCCGAAAGTAAGACAGGGGGCCACTTTTGGCCCCCAAAAAAATGTAAGACCGGGTCTTACTTTCAGGGAAACACGGTATATATGAGGATGGTGCACATATACCAATATGGAGCACATATACCAGGCTATGGGCATTTTATACCAGGATGGGGGATCATTTATGAGGATATGGGGCACATAACAGGATGGTATGGGCAAAACTTTCCACCTCTAGATGTGCAAAGTTGGTAGAGTCATCCCTAAAGACTTGCAGCAGTAATTGCACTGAAGGGTGAGTCTTACAAAGTATTGACTTGGAGGCTGAATACAAATGCACATCACAATTTTCAGATTTATATTTTGAAAGCATTTAGAAAACTGTGTATCGTTTCCTTTTATACTTCACAAATTCTTGCTACTTAGGTTTGTTGCATCACATACAATCCCAATAAAGTGCACTAACTTTGTGAGTGAATCATGAACAAAATGTGGAAAACTTGAGTGGGTATGAATACTTATTCAGGCCATTGTAAATCCTGCTGATCTAAGTGGATCTTCAGCATATTATGATGGTGAGCTCTGCTGCTTGGCTTTATTGTTCTGGAATTGTTAACACTTCTATATCTTTTTTTTTTTTGAAACATAATTTTTATTGAATTTTAAAGAAATACAAAAGGTGTAAAGTAACAATAATGACATTGATGATCAATCGGCAGTATCAAGTATTGTTGTCCATGACTTTTGGTAATCGTATAGCACCGACCACATCATCACTTAAACCTTAAAAATAGACAAACATGAACTTAGTAGATATTACATACCCTTCCCACCCCTACCCTGAGAGAGACATAGTTTCGCCTGAAAAGCCTTATAGTCCCAAAATGTAAAACACACCACCTTAATATCAAGTTATCACCAGTTGATTAAAATTAAAATCTCGCATCTCGCGTCCATGGTGCGGGCGGGAGTGTGTGATTTGTGCGCAGGCATCCGCGTGCGCACAGATCACTAATGGCGGGCAATGAGAGCGCACGGCGGTCCGCAAGCATCTGCAGACCGCCGTGCGCACCATTATAAACATAGGGGCCGCGGTCTGCATGCAGATGCTTGCAGATGCATCTGCAAAACGCTGCAGATGCATCTGCAAGTCTGAAGCCAGCCTTAGCTGTCAGGGCTATTGTGTGAAAAAGAGAATGTGATCCATAAGAGTCAACTGTATCTCCCTTATAGTGAAAAAGCCAGAGAAGTGGATCTAAGACGACTTCCATCTTAAATATGTCCGAGGTCAGTTGTCCTAGTGTGTCCCAAAAAGATTGTGACTTCGGGCAGGACCACAACCCGTGTTCCAAATCTGTTTTATATGCCTTGCACTTGGGGCAGTGCACCCATCTTCCCTGGTTGTCTGGCGAAGGTGGAATATTAAATCCCTGGATGGCCCCATGAATGAGTCGGAACTGGGTATCCCTCCATTTTTCATTGATGATATGTTTTCTAGTCGATTCCCAACCCTCCAGTATTTTTTGTGGTAGCCCTATATCAGGAAAGTGTCTTGTCCATTTGCTGAAGATTTTCTCAATGTTGCTTGGTCCCTGAGAGTTTTGTAATATTTTGTAGAGACTCGATATTGACACCTCTCTCACTCCCATCCCCATCACATCATCCCATAGAGAGTGGGTTAGTTCTCCCGAGATATCTGTTAATCGAGACATTAGATAGTGGCGTATTTGGTGGTATTGTAAAATATGTGATTTAGCGAATTCATATTTTGCCAAGGTTTCATCACACGTCAGCCATCTCCTTTCTCCTCTATGCATTAGATCGCCCATCGTACGAATGCCCCTTGATCTCCAAGTTTCAAAGAGGAAATTCTCATAGCCCAGTCTGAAAGCTGGGGAGGCCCGTGGGTCAAGGTCTCTGGAGATCTGCTAAGAGAGCTTCATATTTTTCCTGACACTTTTCCAGGTCGCAATCGTGCCTCTACAGATAACAGTGTTTTTAATTTTGGACGGCAGCATGGAAAGTGGGGCATGAAGTAACGCAGACAGTTTCCATGGTCTCGTCAGTTCACCCTCCGTCTCAATGTCTGAAAAGTTATTGGTGTTTCTAGTCCAGTCGAGAACATGACGCAGCAGACAAGCTAGGTTATATCTCCTGATATCTGGAAGCTGAATACCCCCCTCCCGTCTCAATCGTGTTAGGGTGGCAAGGGCTATCCTAGGTTTCCTACCCCTCCAGAGGAATCTAGAAAAAGCACGATTAATCCTTTGATTTTGTATCTGCTGCAGAAAGGATTTCTGGGCCACATTAGGTGCATAAATGTTGTAAATGCTGAAGGTATCATTTTGGATCTGTACGACCATGTGTATCAGTCTACCTTCACAATCGGTGTCAAGGGACAGGACTGTATGTGCTAATGATTTGTGAACCAGAATTAGAACACCTGCTTTCCCGTTAACAGCACTGGAGCCGTATATCTCTCCTACCCACAACTTTTTTAGTCTGAAAAACTCGCTGGACGTCAGGTGGGTCTCCTGGAGCATAGCCACCTCGGTGTGTAGGCGTTTGAGATGTCTAAGAACCATCATGCGCTTAGCTGGGGAGCGCAGTCCCTTAACATTCCACGAGACCCACCTAACCATCTTCAGCAACTAAGTCTGATTCCACCTGGCAGTTGTGACATTTTCGGTGACTCAGATCCGCGCACTGGGAGTCATTATTCATAAGTAAGAGAAGTGAATTTGAAAAAGGTGACCACAAAGAAGTGCATGTCCAGGCGATTCTTGCTCTCTCATCCCATACCTTTTCTTGCCCTTAGAATAACCCCCTTTTCCCTCATAGCATAGCTTAGAGACTTCTCTTTTTTCCTCTTTAGTGAAGGACCCTTTGTCCTATCCCACCATACCTCCCAAGCTATATAAAAACAATAATATTGTAATACAGTTGAATATCAATCCCGAGCTTCCATGAAAAATTAAAAAGGGTTTTCAGCAGGGCTGTGGAGTCGGTAAATCAAACCACCGACTCCAACTCCGACTCCTGAATTTCCCTGGCTCCGACTCCGACTCCAACTCCGACTCCTTCATTCATGGCTTGTTTTTAAGTGATAAAATTATTGTAGGTCAATGGTAACATTAGGCTTTAATCATTATAATTACATAATAATAAAGATAGATTTAGATAGAACATAATAATAATTCATAATAATAATATTCAGCACATTCTGCATTGAACTACTAGACCCTATTCATTATATATTTTAGGAGTCGGAGTCGGAACATTTTCTACCGACTCCAACTCCGACTCCACCAAAATGGGCAGCGACTCAGACTCCACGACTCCGACTTCGACTCCACAGCCCTGGTTTTCAGCAGGATATGGCCCTCCATACCCCCTCCCAATCCCCACACCCCCACCTCATTGTAAACTGCAGATTAGTCCGATGTACACAAATATATAAAAAAAATAAAATAAAAGGGGGTGAGAGAAAAAGAAAAAAAAAAAAAAGGGGGGGGGAAGGGGGACGCACGGGGGGGGGGGGAGGGGGGAACGTAGTTTCACAGCTGGTATTATGAAAATGTTTACACTTCTTCCTCCTTCCTCGTTACTCCCAGATTCCCCTTCTTCTCGTTCAGTCAGCTTGGCTCATCTTTTTCTTGTGCCACCTAGGCGTTGATATTCTTTGTTGTCTCGGTGTCGTAGCTTTTGTCATCCCTTCCTCGTGTATAGTATCTTATCTCAGTCTGTATGTCCTCACAGAGTCCTGATCTTGCGTACGGTCCCTCGCGGTGTCAGGGGCTTGGTCCGGTACGTCAGTGGAACATCTCGGGCTGCTAGAATGCATGCCGTCTCTGCTGGGTGAATTGTGATTGTTATTGCTCTTGATCACGGCCATTGCTTCCTCCGGGTCCGTGAAGGACAGCATAGTCCCCTCTCGTGAGCGAAATCTTAGGGTTGCGGGATAGTTCAGTTGGAAGCGAGTGTTTTTTTTAAATAATATGGTGCATGCCTTGCTGAAAGCTCTCCTGCGTCTTGTTACCTCCACTGAATAATCTGCAAATATCAATGCTTTATGTCCCATTAATATCCAAGGTCGCCTCTTTGCTTTATAGGCACGCAAGATTTCTTCCTTGTCTCGATGATTTAAGTATTTCGCGATGGCGTGTCGCGGTTTCTTAATTTCTCTATTCTGTGAGGATTTATTGGTGTTGTCTTCTCGGGGGGGCTCTTTAGGGGGGCCGATCCTGTGGGTACGTTCTGTCTTACACCTGTGGGAGAGTCCTAAAGCTTTGGGCAGCTCCACTTCAAATACATCCTCAAGTTGGTTTATGGATATAGATTCAGGAAGACCCGCTGCCTCCGGGGTTTTCTCCTTCCACGTCTCCGTCTGGGGCTTTCCCTGTGGCGCCGCTTCCTCCATGCTGGCTTTCGCGCCCTTTTCCTCTCCCGGCGCGGGGACTGCGCCGCTCATCTCTCTGTCACCGCTCCTGGTGACAAAGCGGTCCATGGTGGTCTTCGGTCCTCCTTTGCTCCCGCTCATCTTGGGGAGGTAGTTGTCTGCTCCGGGGCTTGGGGATTATGCTGGGAAGCTATGGTGGGCTCCGGAGAGGAGCTACATGCATCCGACCATAGAGGCGCCGGAACCGGAAGTTCTATGTCTTTTTTATTCCTTAGAAGCAGTGTCCCTGGTGATCAGGTCGGTAGATCTGAGAAAATGGTAAGCGAACATCTATGTGGTATTGAATTCTCTTAAAGGGATTTTCCAATCTAAAGTGATAATTCTGCAGTAACTCTATGTGTCACTCTGTGTGTGCAGACTTATCAATCCTTCCATAATACGCACTGTGATCTGTGAGGATTCTCTGGTTTGAAAAGCCGGGAACGCACCACAATTATGCCGTATGCATGTTCCTGGCCAGAACCCGACTAATGTGTGTGGCCTCACTCAATTCAAGTGCATGGAGTGGGAGTGTATTGGGCGTGGCCTCACTCAATTTAAGTGCATGGAGTGGGAGTGGCCGACTAGTGGGAAGGCCCACTATACATTTTGGAGGACCCTCCTGTATAAATTTGTGAGGGCCCTCCTTTATACAGTTGGGAGGGCGCTCATCAAGTGGACTCCCACTGCTACAGAGGGAACTCGCAACCCCAGCTTGAATGGGCTGGAGGCAACGTGAGGAAAGGATGGGTATTGTTCCTCCTTTGGTGACAAAGAAACTTTGCATGTTTGAAGGTTGGCCCACATGGCACAGTTCGTGTTTAAGTGTCTGTTTTAAGACCGCCACTTGATACACATTTTCGCCAACAACCTATACTGATTAGCCACTTTTAAAGACTGACATTACAAGGAGAAAATTTCTTCTCTCCTTTTGGAGTCACAAAAGGGTTGCACAATGGAATCCTTGAAGAGGTGCCGTTGTACATTACTTACTGAAAACATCACCCTCTAACAACGCTCGTTGGAGAGGTACTGGCTCTTTTCAACAGCAAGAATTAATGGGGAGAGACACGCATACCTGCTACAACACAGGTGGGGAGAAAGGTGCACAAACTGGGCCATTTTTAATAAACCAGCACATCAGCAAGTGCTATCTGTGCTTGTAAGAATGGCAAGGAGATAGAAGTTGAGCAAGATGCTAAAAGGATACTTAAGTGACCATACCTGCGTCATTCGTGATGATTCACTTCCCTTTAACTATTGTGTGTCAAAAATGAACACTTGGCTTGGTCTCTCCTTATACGCCTTGGAGGTGCTGGTCTGCCCTGCTACTAGTGTCATAATAGAGCGTGTTTTCTGTTACAGTGGGGCAATCAATCATCACTGATAGGCACACATGACTCTGCATGGAAAATGCAGGCAGACTTACTCTGATTAAATTCAAGAAGGACTACATTTATACCCTGTTTGTTATCGAATCCCTCCAAATGACAGCTACACAACTTAAATTCTTCAAAAAGTTAACTTTTAGAAATGATGTAAAGTACAGATGTGCAAACCTTGTAAAGTTTGCGTTTGGTTTGCTGACTGTGCATATGTTCACCCACTTTATCGGCAAAAAGGTCAATAAAATACTGAACCACATTCAAATCATTGTTGTCACGATAGTGGTATCTCCAAAGCAGAGCTTCTACGTTAATCAGGAATACGGAGATGAGTAACAGGTGTAGGCATGGTGCTCAGAGAGCCTAAGTAGAATCAAAAAATACACAACAAACACACCACAAGAAATGTCTCCCCATTTGAAAAAAATCATGCCCAGATTGCACCAAAATGACATCAATTCACCCAGAATAAAAAGTGTAATTCAACAAAATACCTCTTTTTTAGCATTCTAAAAATACTACTGACATATGCGGCACCTCACTCAGTGCTGATCAGTGTAGGAGACATCTGTCTCCTGGGGGTCTAAGTGCTGATCAGTGTAGAGGACATCTGTCTCCTGGGGTCTCACTGCTGATCAGTGAAGGTGACATCTGCCTCCTAGAGGTCTCAGTCCTGATTAGAGTAGGGGACATCTGCCTCCTAGGGGGTCTCACTGCTGATTTATTTCTCTGTTTTGCCAACTGTAACAATGACAAAATAAGCTTTATTCACCCTGACAAGTCCATTGCTGCCTCACCTCTGCTGCTCCCAGCCTTTGGTCACAGGCTGAAGGAGCGTCTTCATGACTTCAGTGGACGTCACCGCTGCAGACAATCACTGGGCTCCACTATAGTGACATCACTCCCGATGAGTGATTTTGTGATCAATAAGGCTGAGTGCACATCTCCAGTAATCATCCTTTAGAATAGATCCTGCAGAGATCCATTTGAAAAAAGTTAGGTAGGATCCGTTTTTATAACATAAGAGGCTATGGAGAATGGATCCGGT
Source organism: Allobates femoralis (assembly GCA_033576535.1). NCBI lineage: Eukaryota > Metazoa > Chordata > Amphibia > Anura > Aromobatidae > Allobates > Allobates femoralis. Next base: position 33,334,349 of record JARQOC010000006.1, read on the forward strand.
AACTGATCGCTATTTATTTTCTATTTATAGTGGATCCAGTAAGCAAAACACGGATCCTTAACAAATGAAAGAATGATAGATAAATAGTAATCAGTTAACGGATCCATTATCCATAAACTCCAATATTAAAAATCGGATCAAGCACAATTTTTTTTCCTATGCATCTCTGCAGGATCCGTTCTGACAGATAATTACTGGACATGTGCACTCAGCCGAAAAAAAAGCAATTATTACTACTTTCCTGTGTTTTGCCTTCCTGTCTGCATTACTGACATTCATACATTTTTATTTTTATACAGCCTGGTTCGATACTATGAAAATGAAGGATTTAGATTTCAGCGAGGCGTGGAAAAGGCGTTTCATGCATGTTTATCACATAACACCAACCAGAAGATAAGAGTCAAAAGGTAATTTATATTATTATTATTATTATTATTATTATTATTATTATTGTCAGGATTAGTGATCAGTAAATAGTTTGGTATTAGGGTTCAGATTGCTCTTACCAAACACTTTGAACGGTTTCAGTTTTCGTCATGAATAACGAACCTAATCCAAGTCAATGATGAATTCTGGAAGATTTCCCTGAAAAATATTCAGGTTCCTCATTGACTTGCATTAGGTTCGTTATTCATGACGAATACTGAAACAGTTCATTGTGTTCGGTAAGAACAATCTGCACCCGAATGTCTTGCTATTCGCTCATCACTATTGAGGGTACATTATACCGGTATGTCCCAGGTTTAGGTACCTGAAAAGAATGACAGGTTCCCTTTTCATTTTGATTTGCACAGAAATCATATATAGAGAATATAAATCCTGTATCTGATAGAAACGCACCTTCTATGTAGTTTGGATAATTGTGGAAATATAATTAATAATTGGCTTCTAAAGTACTACTCCATTGTTGTTTTACCCAAAGAGATTTTCTTATAAAGCCTGTCCATAATAAGAATATACCGTCACATGGTGGCCATTAAAGTGAATGATCGTCAATGAAACGTAGTCCTCCGTTTTGGCTCATACACAGCTGTGCATTATGACACAACGTCTTATCAATCTTAAGGCCCCATGCACACATTGTGTTTTTATCGTGTTTTTTTCTGAGGTTTTTTTTTAGTGCAGTTGTCATGAAACTGCATGCCCATCCTTATGCTGGCAAAGTCAGTGAAAATCCTAAAGTCTTGTGCACACGTTGCTTATTTTTCTCATGCAGAAATAATCTGCATATGTCGATTCTTGCAGCGCAGGCACATATGAAGATATTGGAGAGATTAAATCTGCGCCTGCGCCGCCTCCGCTGCCATTTTTTTTAGGCCATCACATCAACTGCTGGAGATTAATGGCAGTGGGCGATAACCTGATGGGATACCCCTCCCCCCAGCCTTGAGCCCCCCACAGCATTGCCTCACCATGCCAACGCCGAACCCCACCACCACGACTCTGCCTCCTGTGACCCCGCTCCACCACCTCTGCGCCCCAGGGGAAGGTGCTATGCTGTTGTTTGGATTATTAGATGCACCCCCTCTGTACGAAGCCGGGATGGCTGGTGCGTGTACGGTGCCATGTTCACATTGTAGTTGAAAATGGCGCTGGAGTTGGTACATGTGCATAGTGCGCCATTTTACTGAAGACACTGTCTGTCTCTGCGAATATCACCAGTCACCTGTTTGTTTCAAATCATATTCGTAGAGACAGTGTCTTCAACAAACTGGCGCTGGAGATCGCGGTATGTGCACACACCGGCCATAGGGATAATGGTGGTGGCCACAGCACCAAATGTAAATAAAGGAGAAAAGCAGCCGAAGGGACAAAGAAAGAAGACCCGACCCACAAGGTCCTGCACCAACAAGGCAACTTAAAGAAAGACCACAAAAAATGTGGTGTACAGAGAAGTTTTTGCACAATAAAACAAATTTGGTTTTCAGCTAAAGCTTCAGTAAAATGAAAAATGTGCAAATAAAAATTCTCAGGCGTAGAACGGGCTCAATATACAGTATGTATGTATATATATATTAGATGTGGGACCGGTGCTCTCACTAGTGGTGTGTGGTGTCTGTGCGGTGTTAGGATCCATATTCTTACACCCATGTCTTGGGCGGAGGTGACATAGGCGGACATCCAGACAGAAATGGAGGAGCCACTTCACAATTATTTAGAAAGATATATTAAGCAGAATTGACTACCGTATATACTCGCGTATAAGCCGAGTTTTTCAGCCCAAAAATTGGGCTGAAAAGTACCCCCCTCGGCTTATACGCGAGTCAGTGCGGGGGCTGCTGTATACAGCGGTATAAAGCAGCCCCCGCATCCCCAGTAATGCAGGGCCCCCCCCCTCATGCTCCGGTCACCTGTAAACCAAATTATACTTATCATTGTCCCGCTGCCGTCCGCGCCCGCATCTGCCGACATCGCGATCCTCCATCTTCATGCGTCTTCTTCTTCCTGTTTCTGTGCGCGTCGCAGGCAATGACGTCATTACCGGCGACGCGCACAGGAAACAGGAAGAAGAAGACGCATGAAGATGGAGGATCGGGATGTCGGCAGATGCGGGCGCGGACGGCAGCGGGACAATGATAAGTATAATTTGCTTTACAGGTGACCGGAGCATGAGGGGGGGGCCCTGCATTACTGGGACTGCCTGTATACTACCACTGGGGCTGCTGTATATAGGGGCTGCTGTATATAGGGGCTGCTGTATACACCACTGGGGCTGCAATACCACTGGGGCTGCTGTATATAGGGGCTGCTGTATACACCACTGGGGCTGCAATACCACTGGGGCTGCTGTATATAGGGGCTGCTGTATACACCACTGGGGCTGTTGTATATAGGGGCTGCTGTATACACCACTGGGGCTGCAATACCACTGGGGCTGCTGTATATAGGGGCTGCAATACCACTGGGGCTGCTGTATATAGGGGCTGCTGTATACACCACTGGGGCTGCAATACCACTGGGGCTGATGTATATAGGGGCTGCAATACCACTGGGGCTGCAATACCACTGGGGCTGCTGTATATAGGGGCTGCAATACCACTGGGGCTGCTGTATATACCACTGGGGCCTGCTGTATATCATACTGCTGGGGCCTGTATACCACTGCTGGGGGCTGTATACCTGTGCTGGGGTCCACCCTCGGCTTATACGCGAGTCAATAGATTTTCCCAGGTTTTGGGGGCAAAAGTAGGGGGGTCGGCTTATACACGGGTCGGCTTATACACGAGTATATACGGTATAATGTATTAGTTTGGCCTCCGCAGCAGTTGCAGTCTCTCATGTTGTCCCACCTCTGTCTTATCCAGTATATGGACAGGAGTTGGCACAGTGATGCAGGGAACTTCTCTGCTATATGAAGGTTTCAATAACATCGTTGCTTTTTAATTGATGTTTATTTATTACGTTTTACCTTCTGTAGTTTAATTTCTATAGAAACAGAGTACACCGTGACTATTGTGGGAATCTGCAACCTCCAGCGCTGTTTCCAGATTTAACTCCTTACATACCCTGTCTACTGCGTGTCAGCCTGTGACTATTAATGCATGCTGGGAGTTGTAGTTTTCCAGCAGCTCTGCAGGATGCTGACCCCTGATCTGCCCTTTCCTAACTTTTCCTGACTTTTGTCTGCTTTTCCTCTAGGTGTTGCATAAGCATCAATACAGAGGATCAAGAGGACAGCTTAGAAATGGTAAGTGAAGGGTTAACCAATAATATATTGATGGCTGAAGCCCACCAGAGCCTCGGCTGTGGGTGGGTCCGAAAGAGAAATAATCTTCTTTTCAGATACAGTTAGGTCCATATACAGGGGTTGGACAAAATAATGGAAACACCTGGAAAAATCAACAAAAGTTAGTTTAATATGGTGTCGGTCCACCTTTTACAGCCTCAATTCTCTGAGGTATGGATTCATACAAGGTGATATCATTGGCCCGGCGGATCTCCACGAAATAGCCCCAGATCATCACAGACCCTCCGCCATGTGTTACGGTTGGGAGAAGGCAGTGTGGATGGAACGCTTCTCCAAACGTACACTCGGCCGGAGGTCGGAAAATGGGGTGAACGATGATTGGTCTGAGAATATCACGTCTCCACTGCTCGAGGGACCAATTCTGGAGGTTTCTACACCGCTCTAAACGCTTGGAAACATTTATCATTGAGAGCAGCGGTTTTCTAATTGCAGCTCTTCTGTGGACTCCAGATTTGTGCAGCTCCCGATGAACAGTTTTGGTGGACACTGGGTTCTGTAGGTGATCATTGAGCTCAGCAGTGATTTTGGTGGACACTGGGTTCTATAGGTGATCATTGAGCTCAGCAGTGATTTTGGTGGACACTGGGTTCTGTAGGTGATCATTGAGCTCAGCAGTGATTTTGGTGGACACTGGGTTGTGTAGGTGTCATTGAGCTCAGCAGTGATTTTGGTGGACACTGGGTTGTGTAGGTGTCATTGAGCTCAGCACTGATTTTGGTGGACACTGGGTTCTGTAGGTGATCATTGAGCTCAGCAGTGATTTTGGTGGACACTGGGTTCTGTAGGTGTCATTGAGCTCAGCACTGATTTTGGTGGACACTGGTTTCTGTAGGTGATCATTGAGCTCAGCAGTGATTTTGGTGGACACTGGGTTGTGTAGGTGTCATTGAGCTCAGCAGTGATTTTGGTGGACACTGGGTTCTGTAGGTGATCATTGAGCTCAGCAGTGATTTTGGTGGACACTGGGTTGTGTAGGTGTCATTGAGCTCAGCAGTGATTTTGGTGGACACTGGGTTGTGTAGGTGATCATTGAGCTCAGCAGTGATTTTGGTGGACACTGGGTTCTGTAGGTGATCATTGAGCTCAGCAGTGATTTTGGTGGACACTGGGTTGTGTAGGTGTCATTGAGCTCAGCAGTGATTTTGGTGGACACTGGGTTCTGTAGGTGTCATTGAGCTCAGCACTGATTTTGGTGGACACTGGGTTCTGTAGGTGATCATTGAGCTCAGCAGTGATTTTGGTGGACACTGGGTTCTGTAGGTGTCATTGAGCTCAGCACTGATTTTGGTGGACACTGGTTTCTGTAGGTGATCATTGAGCTCAGCAGTGATTTTGGTGGACACTGGGTTGTGTAGGTGTCATTGAGCTCAGCAGTGATTTTGGTGGACACTGGGTTCTGTAGGTGATCATTGAGCTCAGCAGTGATTTTGGTGGACACTGGGTTGTGTAGGTGTCATTGAGCTCAGCAGTGATTTTGGTGGACACCGGGTTGTGTAGGTGTCATTGAGCTCAGCAGTGATTTTGGTGGACACCGGGTTGTGTAGGTGTCATTGAGCTCAGCAGTGATTTTGGTGGACACTGGGTTCTGTAGGTGTCATTGAGCTCAGCAGTGATTTTGGTGGACACTGGGTTCTGTAGGTGTCACTGAGCTCAGCAGTGATTTTGGTGGACACTGGGTTCTGTAGGTGTCATTGAGCTCAGCAGTGATTTTCGGAGCCGTGGTCTTGCGATCCTCTCTCACAATTCGCTTTAGAGTCCGACGGTCTCTCTCAGTCAACTTCGACTTTGGGCCGGACCTGTGCTTTGCTGCGAACGTTTTTCCTTCTCATTACTGTGGAGACAGGACCTCTTGACACGCCAAGCATTTGCGCACTTTCTGTTACATTAGCGCCTGCCATACCAGCACCAACAATTTGGCCTTTTTGAAAATCTGAAAGTTCTGCCATTGGTACCAGGTTCTCATCAATGTTCTTACAATTCGGCAAAACAAACTGTTAATTTACATACACATATCACTTAACACAAATAATCAACTACAAAACGTTAACATATGTCACGGTTTGCATGTTTATAACATGTTCGAAGATTATGATGCCAAAACGTTAGGTGTTTCCATTATTTTGTCCAACCCCTGTATATTTGGACAGAGTTTCTAGCCTTTGTTCTGTACATCACAACAATTCAGATGCAGATAAAGTTCAGACTTTCAGCTTTAGGCTGGAAACACACCGGCGTATAAAACATCTGACTGTCTCTAATCCAGGAGAGTCGGACGAGTGACATCCGGTTTTTGATCCGTGTGGCATACAACTGCTATACGAGGGTGCAATTTATTTTATTCCTTGCCTAGCATCCGTGTGCTGTCCGTGTGCAATGCATTTTTTTTTTTCTCAGCAGCCATCACTGTACATTCATTTACAGGAACATTTTACAGTGTTCTAAGTTACAGAATGATAATGTATCAGAAATAAACTGACACCACTAGGATGGTCCGTGTGCTGCCCAATTTTTCTCTCGCACCCATTGACTTCCATTTGTCGAGTCTCGCACAATTGTCGGATCCACTCGCAGCATGTTGCTACTTTTTTCTCATTAGACACAGAATTTCCAAATACATAACGAGGACGATATTCACAGATTTGTGAAACGTCCTCCTGAAGCTGCTCAAAGCAAACTGATATATTTGGAGAAAAGGAGATAAACACTCCACAATAATACAGGTCTAGGGCTTTTAATTATCCTTTTTTAAGGCACAACAAGGAGGCAGTTAAAGCGCCAGGTGCAATATCATAGGGGAGTACAAAACACAAAAGGTGCACATCAAATACACATATTTGAAAACAATGTACATAAACATAACTCTGTCCAAATATATATGGACCTAACTGTATGAGCCTGAGTAATATGGGTAACTTTTATTCAGCACATTTGTAGTACTGTGAGCTCTATAATATAAGGGAGTGTTCTCCTACTATTAATGCAGCTTTCATCCTGTTTGTAGCAAAATTAACCCCCGGGTACTAACATAACTGCAGAGATCGTTTTGACCCTTCTTATGATTTGCTATGATATTGCACCTGGCGCTTTAACTGCTTCCTTGTTGTGCCTTAAAAAAGGATAAATTACAATCCCTAGACCTGTATTATTGTGGAGTGTTTATCTCCAAATATATCTATTACTTTTTTCTCATCCAGAATCTGGATGAGAAAAAAGCTGACGACACGTGTTGACCTGTTGTAACATTGGTCCGAGGGCAATGACAGACGTCCTCGCATTGCAGTCATCCGATTTTCACACCAGTGTCTGAGCCCTTAAGGCCCCGTCACACACTGCGATATCGTGAACAATATAGCTGAAACGTCACGTGTTTTCAGACATTCAAATGACGTTGTAGCGTGTGACACGTAGATACGACCAGCGATAAGTCGGCTGATGGTTGATCGCAGGTTTATAAACTGGACCATAAATCAGTCGATGATCGTACGTTCAACCTGCAGCATCGGCGAGTGTGACACCATGATAGCGATGTCGTTTACAACTTCACCTATTCAGGAATTAGGAATGTCTGTCACGCCTCTAGGCTACATTCACACGGTGCACTTTTGCTGCGTTTTTGACAGATCCTTTTCTTGCAGTGAAATCCAGTGACGTTTGGAATCCCAGCCAAGTCAATGCATTTCCAAATTTTGCATTCAGATGATCCACTTTGTGAGGATCTGCTTTTTAGCTCTAAAATGGATCCTCACAAAGAATGAGCATGTCAGTTCTTGGATGTTTGTCTGCTTTTTCCATTGCATCCATTGTCTCTAGAGCAAAAAACAAACAAAAAAAAACGCACTGTGTGAATGGATGATGAGATTTTTTTTAAAAAGCGGATCCTCAAATAAGCAAACCAAAAACACCCGGTGTGAATGTGGCCTTACTGTGTGACAGCGGCATTTCACAGGTTGACAGTCATCAGCTCCGCTCTGCCCGTGGCTGTTAGAGGCAGGTGATGACTGTGCCATTATCCCCCCCATGAGCTCGCTACATACATCAGCTAGCATCTCACTACCTACAAATGTCAATAAGGGGTTAAATGTGTTATAAAAGTAAGGACTTGTGATATTAATGTGTTTTTTTACTGACACTGTATAGAAACCTACAAAAAAGTAGAATGTGTAACGAGCTGAATGTAACTGTATCTTTCTGTATATTTAGAATGTTTACGATAGGAGCCGTGAAGGAAGTATGGAAGGGAAGGTGGAATAAACAGTCTCCAGATTTACAGACTCTCAACAAAGTGACACCAAAAGGTAAATAACACTTCAGTAACTGCTAATAATAATAATAATAATAATAATAATAATAATAATAAATCTTTATTTATATAGCGCCAACATATTTGTTAGACCAATTAATGTGCCTATACTAATGTCTAAATCAGGTTTGTTCTTTCCTCTGCTTGTTGCAGTGAATCAAACGCGACTTCAGGCTGGGATGATAAGTTGTACCTTGTATTATTATTGCTTGAAGACTACTTTCTATAACGTAAATAAATAGATATCGCCCATTAGTTCCATTTAATGGTAGTATTACCTTATGTGCTTTACAGTGGCAGGAAGAACCTTACCTACACAGGGGTATCTACAGTGCTTGGTGTTAAGTTACTCTTCTGGGGTTTGAAGTTCTCGCTTTTTGCCTCTAGGTGTCGCTGTTTCTTCCTCCTTAAATACACAGAAAAAGTTGGATTTTGTAAGTTCCTGGTGCTAGAACGTTCCAACAGGAAGGGAGGGGGGTTACCTTTTAAGTTGTGTGGCGCTGATTAAGATGTTCCGAAATTGAGTATTCGCTTTGTGTCTCCAAACATGAACCTGCTCCCTGGTTCTATCTAGAGTGAATACACCTGGTTAGTAATATATTGGGTTTTTCTTTATTAGTCTATTTTTTTTCTAATGGCTGGATGCTGTGTAATACTGAGGTGGGTTACCTTGTTGGTAATGTGATGTGATGGATACACTCGCTTCCTGTATGTAATTTCTGTGGATATATATAATGGTCCTAATTAATTAATTCTTGTAGTCATTCAGTCAATGCATGGTTAAATAGGTATCATTTCTCCTAAACCTGCGATTAGCTTGCAGAAAAACACTTAAACTATTCACTCGCTTGCAGTGACTGTCTTTGGTATCCCTCTGTTTCTTCCTGGGCTCCTGCGGTGTCTGGGCGGCCCGGAATGGTTCGCATGTGCCATGGCCACAGGCACAGCGTCCCTCTTCCGGGTGAGGTTGTTACTCGGCGTGTGCTCTTCCAGGAAGTGCGTCACCTGCTGTCAGTTCTCTGTCGGGTTGGAGGTCACGTCAGTCACTGGGCGGTGCTGAGCAGTGTCTGATTGTGAGTGGAGTGTGCGGGGACGTGGCGAAATTGCAAAAAAAGTGCAAATATACATTTGTTTTTAGGTTTTTTATTCACCATATTCACTATATGGTAAAACTGACATGTCAGTATGATGGCTCAGGTCAGTATGAGTCTGTAGATACCAAACATGTATACTTTTACTGTTCTCTAAGTGGTGAATAAAAATTCCAAAATGTTTAATAAAAAATAATTGCGCCTTTGATGCCATTTTCTGTGACCTACACGTCCTCATTTTTCGGGATCTGGCGCTGTGTGATGGATTATTTTTTGTGTCTTGAGCTGACGTTTCTAATGATACCATTTTTGGGTAGATGTGATGTTTTGATCGCCCGTTATTGCATTTTATTGCACGGTTACGGCGACCAAAAAAAAGTAAGTTTGGCATTTGGACTTTTTTTTTCCATTACGCAGTTTACAGATCTGATTGATTTTATATTTTCATAAATCAACATTTCTGAATGCGGTGACACCAAATATGTGTATATTTTTTTTTTCAGTAGTTTCATTTTCAATGGGGCAAAAGGGGGTGATTTCAACTTTAATGGATTTTTTTTTCCATATTTTTTAAAATTCTTTTTTTTTTTTTTTTTACCCTTTCAGTAATTACATTATTCTTGGGTACCTTCAGCTCCTGTGTGGATCGCTTTTCACCAGCCTTCTGCCACCTCTGCAGCACTTAATGAGTGACATCTGCTGAGTGATCAGCTGACCTGATCATGCTGCTGATGACATCGTCTTGCAGCAATATGTTTGTTTTTTAAGTGTTTGCTGTGATGGGAGCCCCTATGCCAGGTTGACAGACAAATACCAGGATATGGGGCACATACCAGGATATGGGCACATATACTAGGATGGGGGGATCATATACCAGGCTGGGGGATCCTATACAAGGATATGGGCTATATATGAGGATGGGGCACATATACCAATATGGAGCACATATACCAGGATATGGGCATTTTATACCGGGATAAGGGATCATTTATGAGGATATGAGGCACATAACAGGATGGTATGGGCAAAACTTTCCACCTCTAGATGTGCAAAGTTGGTAGAGTCATCCCTAAAGCAGTAATTGCAGTGAAGGGTGAGTCTTACAAAGTATTGACTCGGTGGCTGAATACAAATGCACATCACAATTTTCAGATTTATATTGTGAAAACCGTTATAAAACTGCGTATTGTTTCCTTTATACTTCACAAATTCTTGCTACTTAGGTTTGTTGTCACATACAATTCCAATAAAGTGCACTAACTTTACGGTGTCTACGGATCTTGTGCACATGCTCTAAAAGTGAGAAATTGTGTGAAAAAAAGAAAATGTTCAATATGACTTTCTCCTTCGCCTCATTGGGGACACAGACCGTGGGTGTTATGCTGCTGTCCACTAGGAGGCGACACTAGGCAGAATCTGCAAAAGAGTTAAGTGGCTCCTCCTCTGCAGTATACACCCCTGGAGCAGGCACTGTCCTGACCAGTTTTTGCTTAGTGTCGTTAGGAGGCACACCTAAATTTTATTTTCTTAAAAATTTATTTCACTTTTTGATTTTTTCTTCAAGAAGAAGAAAAGTGTGTCTCTGTTGAGACTCCCGGCATGGCCCCTCCTCGGCCCCCCACTGTTGGGGGTGCCTGGTTCAGGTCGACAATTTCCCCTCACATGCCTCTCCTTCCTCGGCCCCCCACTGTTGGGGGTGCCTGGTTTAGATAAGATGATGGTCCTCCCTCCTCGGCCCACCACTGTTGAGGGTGCCTGGTTGAGATGAGATGATGGTCCTCCCTCCTCGGCCCACTACTGTTGGGGGTGCCTGGTTGAGGTCGAGACGATGGTCCTCCTTCCCCAGTTCCCCACTGTTGAGGACCCTGGGTTAAAGTCAACGCTGCACTGGAGCCCTCTGAAGGTGGACGGCAGCATCCCTCCCTAATTACCCCCCCGGGGGTTTTTAGGTTGAGACACCGCAGGTAGGGCACAATCCAGACGCCTCAGCTCCGCTGAGTGCTTCTGATGAACACGGGCCACAGCACTCTTCAACCCTGGCTGCAGCACTCCTTAACCCTGCAGCACCAGGACCCCCAACTCTGCTGAGTGCTCCTGAAGGGGCCGGGAGACACTGCATCTACCGCAGCACAAGCACCAGAGGCCTCAGCCTGGCTTGGTACCTCTGATGCACACCCCAGGAGCCCCATTCCTGCCGCGGCATCCTCAGCCTACCACTGAAATCTAGGACCAGGAGAACCTGTTCCCCTGGGTTCTCCGGATGGGGGCTACCACCTGCTGCAGCATCTCTTCCCTCACTCCAGGAGATCAGCTTTCGCTGCTCTCTCCTGATGGGGCGGGGGGCCCATACTGTGAGCAGGAGTTCTGGACTTCTTACAGAGCCAGCACAGTGCCTGGACTTCAGGAGACCCAGTTCCCCTGGGTTCTCCTGATGAGGGCTACCACCATATCCCTCTTTTCCAGGAGACCCAGTTCCCCTGGGTTCTCCTGATGAGGGCTGCCACCCTATCCCTATGTTCCAGGAGACCCAGTTTCCCTGGGTTCTCCTGATGGGGGCTGCCACAGCATACCTCAGTTCCTGGAGACCCAGTCCGCTGGGGTCTCCTCATGGGGGACTGTGTTGGGCGAGCACTCAGGTGGCCAGAGCCCTTGGGGACGGCCGGATCCAGATCCGTTCCGGTCCCGGACCGGACCTCCGCGCCGGCCTTTCATCATTTGCAGCCTTTACTTTTACTTGAGGCCGCGGCTTCGGCCTAGCGCGAAGCCGCCGCCTCTTTTCCTGCCCCACCTCCTGGATGACGAGAATGACGCGGACAGTGTCATAGCCGGGGCGAGCTGGAGCTAAACAGGGGGCGGACTGCAGCCACACAGGGGGCGGGATGGCTCTTCCTGGCCCTTCTCACTCAATGCGAGATCTCATGCGCGCCCTTTTTTGCCAGCGGCCCGCCTCCTCTCCGCCCATACAAGCCCTGAGCTGTGACTGCGGCACTCAGGGCGTTGTACTGGGTATAAGTACACAGAGGCTGAGGGTGAACCACATGCAGTACAGCCCCCACATAAGCATTGGCGGCCAATACAAATTAGGTGGCTCAGTGGGCTATTACCAGGGGCGTAACTACAATAGGTGCAGGGGTTGCGATCGCACCCAGGCCCTGCAGCCTAGGGGGGCCCCAAAAGTCCCTTTGGCCCATAGAAAAAGACTAATGCTATTAAAGATTTGCAATAATTGGGGCCCGTTGGAGCTTTCGCATCGGGGCCCCTGAGCCTGAAGTTACGCCACTGGCTACTACATGTATCAACTTGTAGTTTTTACTATGCACACACTGTGCAGTGGAGACAAGCAGGGCTCCCTCCCTGCTGCAGCCCCACACACCTTTTCCCCTGCGGCACATGATAACCAGTGGCTCTGTGGCTACTACAGCTCCGCACGCTCCTCCCTGCCGCACATAATCACCAGGGGCTCAACATACTTCCCCCTACGGTAACTCCGCACAGTACTGCTGGTGCCACAGTCAGAAGTTTAGCAGGTTTCTCCTACTACTATAGCTCTCAAGACCCACATTGTGCAGCTGGTGCCCTCAGTGGCCATTACATGAGGGCACAACAGCAGCTGGTGCCGGGATCTGGAGCTTAGCAGGCCCCCCTACCCCCCTAATACATCTATCAAGTAGTTGGTGCCATGCTGATAATGGGTTCAGCAGTGTCTCTCCCCCGCTGCAGCCCTCAGGACACATGCCGTGCAGCTGGTGCCCAGCGTCAAGGAATGCAGCGGCGTTCCATCCTTACGGCAACTCTCCGGGCACGCAGAGGTACTTCCTCCCTGCTGCAGTTTCCTAAAGGAAAAAGCTCTGCAACCGTCGGAGGGCTACAGCCTTAAATAGATCCCCTAATATACAGACTCCGTACAACAGTCTGTCTCCTATAGGGTGATCGAGTCACGTCATCAATCCCTTCCGGCACAAAGGGGCTGAATAGCCGTATCCACCTGTCTCACAACTCCTCGAGTGAGGATGCGTCTGACCGCCAGGTTAAACAACTGACTCGATTAGTGTTTACAGCATCAGGGCCTTCACTTCAGTCTGGGCAGAGCAAGCCTTCACGACATTAGCAGCTTGACCATACTATAAGAAGGTCTCGCGAATACTATGGCAGCCCAGACAACTCGAGTCACTCTACGACTGACTACCTGATGCATGCAGCCCTACACGCTGCTAACTGCTCGGCAATCGCAGCCTCCAGTCCCATTAGAGTGCCCTCTGGTTACGAAAAAAGACGAATGGATGTGATCTCTAAGGAGCCCCTCGCGGGTCTTCCATAACTCAGCGGATAGCTCATCATCCGCCGTTAACGACCGGATCCCGTTACCTTCGGCAACTTTCAGGTCCAGATAAGACAATTCTGCATGGACTCATCAATCCAAACTTGGCTATAAGGACCGTGAAGTATTCCTTGCGTCCATACATATACAGGACGCTTACCTGCTTGTTCCTGTTGCATTTCCTGGCCAAAGTGCCTCAGATTTGCAATTCAACGGGAACACTATTATATGTGGCACTCCCGTTCAATTTGCCTACGACCCCACTTGAGTCATGGAAGACATCATGACCACCCTTTACTCCAGGGGGTGTCCTCATCCTTCTAATCCTCACGGACTGCGGAACACAGCCTTTTCAACACTGTAGACTCTATAAGAAGATAAGAGGGCTGTTTAACCTCCACCATCCCACTCCTGTTCCAACAGTTCAATATATCACAGCATGGCTCAAACTGCCACAGAACAAGGCCCGGGGCCTGCATCCGGGAGTGCACCCCCTTCCTTCGGTCTTCTCTGTATTTCAAACCTGCCATGCAAGTCCTAGGCAAGATGATGGCAGCAATAGAGGCAGTACCCCTTGCTCAGCTGCATCTCAAACCGCTTGCACTCTCCATGCTTACGTCATGGAACAAGAACCTGAATCACTCGACAAGAGTTGTTTTTTTCACCTGTCGTATTTAACCAGGCGGTCTCCCACTGGCGGCTCTGGCCACTCTCTCTGCCGCAAGGACGGTTTTTCATTCCAAAATGCTGACCACTGCCGCAAACCCGACAGGATGGGGCGTGAGGTACCCCATCACAGGACACACGGCACATGATCTCGCCCAGATCAAGACTGCCCATTAATCTACTGGAGATTAGTGAAATTGCCCTGGCAATGAAGTCCTTCAGCCACCCTTTTTTTTGCCAGACTGATACATCTCTACGCAGTCAAATGAGCCACGGCTGTGGCATATGTCAATCACTAGGGGGTAAACCGCAGTCTCCAGGCAGGATGAAGTTCATCATGTACTTTTCTGAATGGAATACATGACATCAGTGCTTTCAGCCGGCTACATCCCGGGTGTAGGCAATCGGCATCAGATTCCTTCAGCTGCAAAGGGATAACCTCACGGGAGTGTTTTCGCACCCTCACGTTGTCCCTTGAATCTATCGGCGCTAGAGAACCCTGGATGTGGACCTCATGGTATCGCACCTCAATGCCAAGGTTCCAGCCTTCATGCCCAGGTCCCAAGACCCGCAGTCATTAGAAGCACACGCACCAGTCCAGGGCTGGACTCACTTCTGTCTTCCAATCATAGTAGCTGTACCATAGCGCTTGTCAGACCGTTCAACCAGAACTACTCTCTCTAGACCTGTTCTACCGTCAGATTCCTCAATTCCGAATTTGACGACGTGGCACTTGAGACCTGGACCTTAACCCAGCTGGTTTTTTTCATTGAATATTTTAGCGATCATGATCGAAAAGACGAAACCAGTCTCGTCAAACATATACCATCCCACATGGAAAATCATTTTGGCCTCTTTGGTGCACCTCTAGAGGACATTCACCTTGGCCCTATTCTCTACCAATAATCCTCAGTTTCCTCAAATCAGGCCTAGACTCAGGCCTGTCTTTAGGTTCTCTCAAGGAGCAGTTTTCAGCCCCTTCCGCCCTCTTCCAGAAATGTTTCGCTACCATACCTCAAGGAACTTCTTCCTTCTAAGGGTATCTGTTAACTTCTCCGTGCAACAGGCCACTACACCCGTGGGACCTAAACCGTGTCCTCATGGCTCTAAAAGTACCACCATTTGAGTTCCTGAGGGTATTCACATTAACCCCTTGGAGACACATGACACAGCGTTTGTGCCATGAAAAGCAGTGCCATAAGGACCGATGACACACCCCCTGTGTCATTTGGGAAAACGCCCCCTGCAGCTCCTGTGAGGGGGGTCACTCAGGTGTCACTGTTGATGATGTTATGTGACAACCTCTAGATGACCCCCCAGGAGGTGGATTAACCCCCCCGTGCCCAGGGCCCCTCCGATTGGCAGTTTAAAACTTAAAATTGCCGATCGGAGAAATCTGAGCGATTCTCCCCTCCCAGATCTGTTTGGAGCTCTCCAATCAGATCTGGAGGGGCGGATCGGCGGGTGCCCTCCCCCTACTCACCCCTTACCCCCCCAGGACACAATAGGGGCCCCCCATCGGCCCCCCCCCGCCCCTCCGATTACATTTATCTGCCTGCGGCTGCACTGCCTGTGCAACCGCAGGACATCCCTTCCTGCGGCGCCGCCCCCTTCCTCTTCCAGACCCCCTGTGTCTTGTTCCCCCTCCCTCCAGACCCCCTGTGTCTTGTTCCCCCTCCCTCCAGCCCCCCTCTGTCCGGATTGCCCCCCCCCCCCCGCGTCCCCGCCATGCAACCGCCCGCCTCCTTCTGTAATGCATCTGACCGGCGGGCTCAGGCGCCCGCCGATCAGCCTGCAAAGCTCGCTCTCCCCTGCTCACTCTCCCCCTCCCCTTCCCCTGCTCTTCCGCCCCCATCCCCCAGCCCCGCTCACATATTCCAGCGGGCTGCACGCGCCGGTGCAGCCCGCCCGTCAGCCTCCTCTCCAGCTCCGGTGTGGCCCCTCCTCTCCAGCTCCGGTGTGGCCCCTCCTCTCCAGCTCCGGTGTGGCCCCTCCTCCTCCTCATCGGTGGGTAAGTATGAATGAATGGATGGATGGGTGGGTTGGATGGATGGATGGATGGATGGGTGGGTTGGATGAATGGATGGATGGATGGATGGGTGGGTTGGATGAATGGATGGATGGATGGGTGGGTTGGATGAATGGATGGATGGATGGGTGGGTTGGATGAATGGATGGATGGATGGGTGGGTTGGATGGATGGATGGGTGGGTGGGTTGGATGGATGGGTGGGTGGATTGATGTGTGCGTCCGTGGATGTCAGCGTGCGTGCGTGGATGTCAGCGTGCGTGGATGTGTACGTTTGTGGATGACTGCGTGCGTGGCTGTCTGCGTGCGTGGCTGTCTGCGTGCGTGGCTGTCTGCGTGCGTGGCTGACTGCGTGCGTGGCTGTCTGCGTGCGTGGCTGTCTGCGTGCGTGGCTGTCTGCGTGCGTGGCTGTCTGCGTGCGTGGCTGTCTGCGTGCGTCGCTGTCTGCGTGCGTGGCTGTCTGCGTGCGTGGCTGACTGCGTGCGTGGATGACTGCGTGCGTGGCTGTCTGCGTGCGTCGCTGACTGCGTGCGTGGCTGTCTGCGTGCGTGGCTGACTGCGTGCGTGGATGACTGCGTGCGTCGCTGTCTGCGTGCGTGGCTGTCTGCGTGCGTGGCTGTCTGCGTGCGTGGCTGACTGCGTGCGTGGCTGACTGCGTGCGTGGCTGTCTGCGTGCGTGGCTGTCTGCGTGCGTGGCTGTCTGCGTGCGTGGCTGTCTGCGTGCGTCGCTGTCTGCGTGCGTGGCTGACTGCGTGCGTGGATGACTGCGTGCGTCGCTGTCTGCGTGCGTCGCTGTCTGCGTGCGTGGCTGTCTGCGTGCGTGGCTGTCTGCGTGCGTGGCTGTCTGCGTGCGTGGATGTCTGCGTGCGTGGCTGTCTGCGTGCGTGGCTGTCTGCGTGCGTGGCTGTCTGCGTGCGTGGATGACTGCGTGCGTGGATGTCAGCGAGCGGGCGTGGATGTGTGTGTGCATGGCTGATGGGTGCATAGGTGAATGGATGGGTGCAACAAGGGATCAAGTATCCTCTTGTTGTAGCCTCTGGGATCATAGTCATGGTGCACTGTATGACAGATCATTGTCATACAGTGCAACATAACTCTGACCCATAGGCTGTAGGAAGAGGACACTTGATCCCTTGCTGCAATCTCTGGATTAGCAGAGGTGATCGAGCATCGTGGGACCTTCGTTGTGGACTACGTCGGAGGGGTCGAGCGCCGTGGGACCTTCGTTGTGGACTACGTCGGATCTTTATAATAAAGATGGAGTCCAAATTTTGTTTGTTTTTTTTTCAAATAAAAAGATTTTTCTCTGTGTGTATTTTCTGACTATTTACCAGAGATTCCTAATGGCGGGTCTAACATTGGCCCTAAATTATGAATCTCGGGGCTTAGTGCCAGCTGCCAATAACAAGCTGGCATTAACCCCTTTATTACCCAGTTTGCCACCGGCACCAGGGCAACTGGAAGAGTCTGGGTACAGCGCCAGAAAATGGCGCTTCAATGAATGCGCCATTTTTTGGGGCGGCTGCGGGCTGCAATTCGCAGCATGGGGGGCCCAGAACGCTTGGGCCTCTCCATGCTGTGGAATCCAGCTCCCAGCTGCCTAGTTGTACCTGGCTGGACCAAAAATATGGCGGAGTCCTATGTCATTTTTTTTTTCTAGAATTAGTTCTAGGAAAAAAAAAAAAAAGGGCTTTGCTGTATTTTTGGGTACCAGCCAGGTACAACGAGGCAGCTGAGGGTTGCTGGCAGTCCGTAGCTGCCAAGTTGTACCTGGCTGGACCAAAAATATGGCGAAGCCCCACGCCATTTTTTTTTCTAGAATTAGTCCTAGAAAAAAAAAATGGGCCTCGCTGTATTTTTGGTTACCAGCCCGGTACAACGAGGCAGCTGGGGGTTGCTGGCAGTCCGTAGCTGCCAAGTTGTACCTGGCTGGACCAAAAATATGGCGGAGCCCCACGCCATTTTTTTTTTTTACGTCTACCAATAAAATTACAAGGAGCTTTGCCTTATTTTTGGATGCCAGCCAGGTACAACTTGGCAGTTGGGGGGCTGCAATCCTCATCGTGGAGAGACCCAAATGTTTTGGCTCCCCACGCTGCAAATTGCAACTCACAGCCACCCAGAAAATAGCATATTAGAGGTGCCATTTTCTGGTGCTGTACCCCAACTCTTCCAGTTGCCCTTGTGCTGGTGGCACACAGGTGCACTCCATACGTGACATGGTGTCCGCTAACAAGTTGAATGGAAAATTAGCTCCAATTTTAGCGGACACATATTTCGTATGGAGAGCCCCTGTGTGCCTAAACATTGGAGCTCCCCCACAAGTGACCCCATTTTGGAAACTACACCCCCAAGGAACGTATCTAGATGCATAGTGAGCACTTGAACCCCCAAGTGGTTCACAAATTGATCCATAAAATTAAAAAAGTACTTTTTTTTTCCACAAAAAAATTATTTTTTCATTTTTACGGATCAATTTGTGAAGCACCTGGGGGTTCAAAGTGCTCACTATGCATCTAGATACGTTCCTTGGGGGGTCTAGTTTCCAAAATGGGGTCACTTGTGGGGGAGCTCTAATGTTTAGTCACACAGCGGCTCTCCATACGCAACATGGTGTCTGCTAACAATTCCAATTGTTAGCGGACACCATGTCGCGTATGGAGAGCCCCTGTGTGCCTAAACATTGGAGCTCCCCCACAAGTGACCCCATTTTGGAAACTAGACCCCCCAAGGAACGTATCTAGATGCATAGTGAGCACTTTGAACCCCCTAGGTGCTTCACAAATTGATCCGTAAAAATGAAAAAATAATTTTTTTGTGGAAACAAAGTACTTTTTCATTTTTACGGATCAATTTGTGAAGCACTTGGGGGTTCAAAGTGCTCACTATGCATCTAAATAAGTTCCTTGGGGGGTCTAGTTTCCAAAATGGGGTCACTTGTGGGGGAGCTCCAATGTTTAGGCACACAGGGGCTCTCTAAACGTGACATGGTGTCCGCTAACAATTTGAATGGAAAATCAACTCAAATTGTTAGCGGACATCATGTCACGTTTGGAGAGCCCCTATGTGCCTAAACATTGGAGCTCCCCTACAAGTGACCCCATTTTGGAAACTAGACCCCCCAGGGAACTTACCTAGATGGGTGGTGAGCATTTTGAACATCCCAGTGCTTCACAAATTAATCTGTAAAAATGGAAAAAGAAAATTTTAGTGGAAATAGAAGTACTTTTTCATTGTTACGGATGAATTTGTGAAGAGCCTGGGGGTTCAAAGTGCTCACTATGCATCTAAATAAGTTCCTTGGGGGGTCTAGTTTCCAAAATGTGGTCACTTGTGGGGGAGCTCCAATGTTTAGGCACACAGGGGCTCTCCAAACGCAACATGGTGACAGCTAACAATTTGAGCTGATTTTTATTCAAATTGTGAGCGGACACCATGTCGCGTTTGGAGAGCCCCTGTGTGCCTAAACATTGGAGCTCCCCCACAAGTGACCCCATTTTGGAAACTAGACCCCCCAGGGAACATATCTAGATGGGTAGTGAGCATATTGAACCCCAGGTGCTTCACAAATTAATGAAAAAAAATATTTTTGCGGAAAAAAAGTACTTTTTCATTTTTACAGATTAATTTGTGAAGCACCTGGGGTTCAAAGTTCTCACTATGCATCTAGATACGTTCCCTTGGGGGTCTAGTTTCCAAAATGGGGTCACTTGTGGGGGAGCTCCAATGTGGAGACGCACAGGGGCTCTCCAAACGCAACATGGTGTCCGCTTACAATTTGAGCTCATTTTGCATTCAAATTGTTAGCGGACACCATGTCACGTTTGGAGAGCCCCTGTGCGTCTCCACATTGGAGCTCCCCCACAAGTGACCCCATTTTGGAAACTAGACCCCCAAAGGAACGTATCTGATGCATAGTGAGCACTTTCAACCTCCAGGTGCTTCACAAATTGATCCATAATAATGAAAAAAGAAAAATTTTTGTGTAAAAAAAAAGTGCTTTTTCATTTTTATGGATGAATTTGTGAAGCACCTGGGGGTTCAAAGTGCTCACTATGCATCTAGATACGTTCCTTGGGGGGTCTAGTTTCCAAAATGGGGTCACTTGTGGGGGAGCTCCAATGTTTAGGCACACAGGGGCTCACTAAACACAACATGGTTACAGCTAACAATTTGAGCTGATTTTTATTCAAATTGTTAGCGGACACCATGTCGCGTTTGGAGAGCCCCTGTGTGCCCAAACATTGGAGCTCCCCCACAAGTGACCCCATTTTGGAACCTAGACCCCCCAGGGAACATATCTAGATGGGTAGTGAGCATATTGAACCCCCAGGTGCTTTACAAATTGATCTGTGAAAATGAAATAGTACTTTTTTTTTCACAAAAATTTTATTTTAGCCTAAATTTTTTCGTTTTCACATGGCAACAGCATAAAATTCATCCTAAAATTTGTTGGGCAATTGCTCCTGAGTACACCGATACCTCATATGTGGTCATAAACCACTGTTTGGGCGCACGGCAGGGGTCAGAAGGGAAGGAGCGCAATTTCACTTTTTGAATGTAAAGTTAGCTCCAAAAGTCAAATTGCGCTCCTTCACTTCTGAGCCCTGCCGTGCGCCCAAACAGTGGTTTATGATCACATATGAGGTATCGATGTACTCGGGAGAATTTGCACAACACATTTTAAGATCCATTTCATCCTGTTGCCCATGTGAAAATGAAAGAATTGAGGCTAAAAGAACATTTTTGATAAAAAAATTTAAATATCCATTTTTTGTTTCCACTTTGCTTTAGTTCCTGTGAAGCACCTGAAGGGTTAATCATCTTCTTGAATATAGTTTTGAGTAGCTTGAGGGGTGCAGTTTTTGGAATGGTGTCACTTTTGGGTGTTTTCTGTCATGTACACCCCTCAAAGGGACTTCAAATGTGATGTGGTCACTAAAAAAAATGGTTTTGTAAATTTTGGTTGAAAAATGAAAAATTGCTCTTGAACTTTGAACCCTTATAACGTCCTAACAAAAAAATTTTTTTTTTCCAAAATTGTGCTGATGTGAAGTAGACATGTAGGAAATATTATTTAATAACTTTTTTCTGTCACATATCTCTCTTGTTTATCAGAAAAAAAAATTAAAAATGTGATAATTGTGAAATTTTCAAAATTTTTGCCATATTTTTGATTTTTTCACAAATAAACGCAAAAATTATCGACTTAAATTTAATACAAACATGAAGCCCAATATGTCACGAAAAAACAGTCTCAGAATCGCTAGGATCGGTTGAAGCGTTCCCGAGTTATAACCTCATAAAGGGACACTGGTCAGAATTGCAAAAAAGGCCAAGGTCTTTAGGGTCAAAATAGTTTCCTCAAATCAGGCCTAGACTCAGGCCTGTCTTTAGGTTCTCTCAAGGAGCAGTTTTCAGCCCCTTCCGCCCTCTTCCAGAAATGTTTCGCTACCATACCTCAAGGAACTTCTTCCTTCTAAGGGTATCTGTTAACTTCTCCGTGCAACAGGCCACTACACCCGTGGGACCTAAACCGTGTCCTCATGGCTCTAAAAGTACCACCATTTGAGTTCCTGAGGGTATTCACATTAACATCCTCAAAAAAAAAAAAAAAGGTGTGTTTTTTTTTTTTTGTTTTTGGTGGCATTTACTTCTTTCCAGAGTATTGGAATTGGCAGCACTCTCATGTAAATCACTTCTACTGGTATTCTGTCTTTTCTTCCAATGGCGGTATGCTCATTCCGCCTGAGTGAAGACATCGCTGAGTAAAGCATCTACTTCCAGTCCATTGGGTCGGGAAGGCTCTACATATGCAGGATCTCCTCAGGGCCCCACATATCTACGTATCCAAGACAGTACCCCCTTTAGGAAGTTGAATTCTCTCTTTCCTTCAAGGGGCAAAAATATGTACATGGCTACTCTAGCGAGATGGATTCGAAAAAACATCTCAGACGCTTATGCCTTCGGCAACCCGCACCTTCCTGCCAGTGTCAGGACACTTTCTCCTATGGTCGCGAAGGTTTCCTGGGCCGTCCGGCACCAGATGTTAACACAATAGCGTGTTTGGCAGCCAAACTGGTCTAGCCCACACACGTCTACAAGCCACTACAGTGCTCACACTTAGCCCTCGGCCGATGCAGGTCTAGGTAGACATCTCCTCCAGGCGGCAGCAGCCTTCCTGTAGGCACATAGTTCTTTGCAGAACATGTTCAGCGTTACTAGTTCCATTGCTTTTCCCACCCAAGGACTGCTTTGGAACGTCCCACGGTCTGTGTCCCCCAATGAGGCGAAGGAGAAAAGGAGATTTTTGTGTACTCACCGTAAAATCCTTTTCTCTTAGCTTCTAATTGGGGGACACAGACCGTGGGTGTTATGCTGCTGTCCACTAGGAGGCGACACTAGGCAGAATCTGCAAAAGAGTTAAGTGGCTCCTCCTAGTGGACAGCAGCATAACACCCACGGTCTGTGTCCCCCAATTAGAGGTTAAGAGAAAAGGATTTTACGGTGAGTACACAAAAATCTCCTTTTATCAAAAATTAAAATGTCCCTTTTTTGTTTCCACGTTGCTTTAGTTCATGTGAAGCACCTGAAGGGTTAATAATCTTCTTGAATGTAGTTTTGAGTAGCTTGAGGGGTGCAGTTTTTGGAATGGTGTCACTTTTGGGTGTTTTCTGTCATGTACGCCCCTCAAAGTGACTTCAAATGTGTTGTGGTCACAAAAAAAAAATGGTTTTGTAAATTTTGCTGAAAAAATGAGAAATTGCTGATGAACTTTGAACCCTTATAACTTTCTAACAAAAAAAATTTTTTTTTACAAAATTGTGCTGATGTAAAGTAGACATGTGGGAAATGTAATTTAATAACTATTTTGTGTCACATAACTCTCTGCTTTAACAGAATAAAAATTAAAAAATTAGAAAATTGCCTACTTTTCAAAATTATCATCAATTTTAAAATTTTTTCACAAATGCAAAAATTATCGACCTGAATTTGCCACTAACATGAAGCCCAATATGTCACGAAAAAACAATCTCATAATCGATAGGATCCATTGAAGCGTTCCAGAGTTATTACCTCATAAAGGGACACTGGTCAGAATTACAAAAAACGGTCTGGTCATTAAGGTGGAAATTGGCTCCGTCACTAAGGGGTTAAAGGGATTTTTTTTATCTAAATCGATAATTCTGCAGTGTCTCTATATATCACTCTGTGTCTGCAGACCAGGGCCGTACTGGGAACAAAGAGCAGCCCTGGAAAACAAACCCCACCAGCCCACATACTGTATCGCCCTTCAGCCCCGATCTGTGAAATTTGCTTTTACGTTGTCGTGGCCTCATCACGCTCTTAAAGGAGTTATTTGAAGAGCCACATGTGAATGGCGCAGCAAAGAATATGATCTAACACTGTCCATTTACATGGTGCTGTCACGCTTCCGGGGGAAGGCGCCCTAGAGTGGACCCACTGGGCAGTGGTACCGAACCTCCCCTGGGTGAGCTGGTCCTAGTTTAACCAACCCCTATACAGGGATTGTCAGGGGCAAGCCGAGGGGGTCTAAATACCACTGCTGCTAGTACCAGGCGGGCGGCTCGTAGGGTTAGCCTATACTACGGTATAGCTAAGAAGGATTCGAGGTAACAGGGCCCGGATACAGGAGAGCAGGAATGGTTCTACTGAAGGAGGACCTGACCAGCAGCCAGCAAAGCAGAAGCTTAACTAACTCAATAATCAGGCACCTCCCAGCAGTGGAGGTGGCGTGATATACCAGAAGATGGACAGCTATTGGTCAAGGGGAGTGTCAGGTTGAGCCGTGGCGGCCCTTAGATTCACAGGGAAGGAGCGCAGCCACGCCTAGTGCACTGCTGGTTAGATTCATGACTGGGATGATGTGTGAGCCCGGTAGTCAGCAGACAGGAAGGAGACCCAGCGATGGCTCCGAGACACAGCACGCCTGGACGCCGGATGCCCGATCGGTAGAGGAGGAGAGGATGCAGACCCAGGATAGGTGAGTGGGGGAGCGGTGCCAGGGGACCTAACAGGTGCTCTTCAAAGCTGGGTTTCTCAGGATTGTGGGATCCAACCTCTCTACACTAACTGGGGTTGGTGGAAAACCTATGGGCAACATCTATTACAATTTTAGGGTATAAAGGAATGGCCTCATGCGCAGTCAGTTTTGCTGAACGGTTGAACTCTTGTACTTCTTTGAGAGCAAGTGAAAAATTTTGCTGAAATCTGGTCAATCTGACTGCTATTGGAGTGGAATCTATTCCCCTCAGGCAACGCTTTGCCTGCACAATGTCCTCCTCATCTGCTAAGGCTGAAGATATGGCAGCAGTAGCACTGGCAGTAC
>JARQOC010000006.1:33358872-33392108 GCA_033576535.1 Allobates femoralis
GTGGAGATAAGAAAAAGCAGAAGCTTAACTAACTCAATAATCAGGCACCTCCCAGCAGTGGAGGTGGCCTGATATACCAGAGGATGGACAGCTATTGGTCAAGGGGAGTGTCAGGTTGAGCCGTGCCCGCCCTTAGATTCACAGGGAAGGAGCGTGGCCGCGCCTAGTGCACCGCTGGTTAGATTCATGACTGGGATGATGTGTGAGCCCGGTAGTCAGCAGACAGGAAGGAGACCCAGCGATGGCTCCGAGACACAGCACGCCTGGACGCCGGATGCCCGATCGGTAGAGGAGGAGAGGATGCAGACCCAGGAGAGGTGAGTGGGGGAGCGGTGCCAGGTGCTCTTCAAAGCTGGGTTTCTCAGGAATGTGGGATCCCAGTGGTCAAATCCACGGCGAAGGAAATGTCATCACCTATACAGAAGAAAAGTGATGACTCTATATTGGGGATAATCAATTTAACCCCTTCATGACCCAGGAAATTTTCATTTTTCATTTACGTTTTTTGCTCCCCTGCTTCCAAGAGCCATAACTTTTTTATTTTTCTGTCAATATAGACATATGACGGCTTGTTTTTTGCGGGACGAGTTTTACTTTCATATGCAATCATTTATTTTACTATATAGAGTACAGGGAAATTGCAAAAAAAGTGCAATGACACGTTGTTTTTTTTGGGTATTTTAGTTGCCATGTTCACTATATGGTAAAACCGACGTGACGGGGTGGTGCCTTGCTTCAGTAAGAGTTCGTAGACACGCAACATGTATAACTTTACTGGTATCTAGGTTGTGAAAAAAAATTCAGAAGTTTGAAAAAAAAACAAAAACTGACTTTTTGCGCCATGTTCTGCAACCCGTAGCGTTGTCATTTTTTCGGGATCTGGGGCTGTGTGATGGCTTATTTTTTGCTTCTTGAGCTAACGTTTCTAATGATACAATTTTTGGGTGCATCCGCAGTTTTGATCGCCCGTTATTGCCGCGACCAAAAAAAACCAGAATTTTGGTGTATGGACCATTTTTTTTGTTACGGAGTTTACGGCTCTCATTAAAGGGGTCGTCTGTGATAAAACTCATGAGCTGCCTCCATAATCATTAGTTTATCCTTCATATTTCCCGATCTGAGACCCTGCAGGATCATGTACACTTATCCTGTATTTGTGAGTGATATTGGCAGTTCATATACAGTTGTGGCCAAAAGTATTGACTCCCCTGCAATTCTGTCAGATAATACTCAGTTTCTTCCTGAAAATGATTGCAATCACAAATTCTTTGGTATTATTATCTTCATTTAATTTGTCTTCAATGAAAAAAACACAAAAAGAATTGTCCTAAAGCCAAATTGGATATAATACCACACCAAACATAAAAAAAGGGGGGGGGGAAAGTATTGGCACTGTTAGAAAAATCATGTGATGCTTCTCTAATTTGTGTAATTAACAGCACCTGTAACTTACCTGTGGCACCTAACAGGTGTTGGCAATAACTAAATCACACTTGCAGCCAGTTGACATGGTTTAAAGTTGACTCAACCTCAGTCCTGTGTCCTTGTATGTACCACATTGAGCATGGAGAAAAGAAAGAAGACCAAAGAACTGTCTGAGGACTTGAGAAACCAAATTGTGAGGAAGCATGAGCAATCTCAAGGCTACAAGTCCATCTCCAAAGACCTGAATGTTCCTGTGTCTACCGTGCGCAGTGTCATCAAGAAGTTTAAAGCCCATGGCACTGTGGCTAACCTCCCTAGATGTGGACAGAAAAGAAAAATTGACGAGAGATTTCAACACAAGATTGTGCGGATGGTGGATAAAGAACCTCGACTAACATCCAAACAAGTTCAAGCTGCCCTGCAGTCCGAGGGTACAACAGTGTCAACCCGTACTATCCGTCGGTGTCTGAATGAAAAGGGACTGTATGGTAGGAGACCCAGGAAGACCCCACTTCTTACCCCGAGACATAAAAAAGCCAGGCTGGAGTTTGCCAAAACTTACCTTAGAAAGCCTAAAACGTTTTGGAAGAATGATCTCTGGTCAGATGATACAAAAGTAGAGCTTTATGGTCAAAGGCATCAACATAGAGTTTACAGGAGAAAAAAAGAGGCATTCAAAGAAAAGAACACGGTCCCTACAGTCAAACATGGCGGAGGTTCCCTGATGTTTTGGGGTTGCTTTGCTGCCTCTGGCACTCTACTGCTTGACCGTGTGCATGGCATTATGAAGTCTGAAGACTACCAACAAATTTTGCAGCACAATGTAGGGCCCAGTGTGAGAAAGCTGGGTCTCCTTCAGAGGTCATGGGTTTTCCAGCAGGACAATGACCCAAAACACACTTCAAAAAGCACTAGAAAATGGTTTGAGAGAAAGCACTGGAGACTTCTATGGTGGCCAGCAATGAGTCCAGACCTGAATCCCATAGAACACCTGTGGAGAGATCTAAAAATGGCAGTTTGGAGAAGGCACCCTTCAAATATCAGGGACCCGGAGCAGTTTGCCAAAGAAGAATGGTCTAAAATTCCAGCAGAGCATTGTAAGAAACTCATTGATTGTTACCGGTAAGCGGTTGATCGCAGTTATTTAGGCTAAAGGTTGTGCAACCAAGTATTAGGCTGAGGGCGCCAATACTTTTGTCTGGCCCATTTTTGGAGTTTTGTGTGAAATAATCAATATTTTGCTTTTTGCTTCATTCTCTTTTGTGTTTTTTCATTGAAGACAAATTAAATGAAGATAATAATACCAAAGAATTTGTGATTTCAATCATTTTCAGGAAGAAACTGAGTATTATCTGACAGAATTGCAGGGGTGTCAATACTTTTGGCCACAACTGTAGGTTGAACTTGATGGACATGTGTTTTTCAACCTGCATAACTGTGTGGTCAAACAGAATAAAAAGACTAGTGAGAAGGTATTATGTCAAACCAGATTGGCCATCCAGAGGGTAATCCAGAAGAGCTGTCAGGGAGATTGTCGGGTCAGAACTCTAGACCTGCAGTCCAATGGCGCAGCAGAGTAGTACAGCAGAAACAATAGCTGATGCAAAGCTTCTCACAGAGGGAAGTTATTGAGGTTGTTCACAACGTTTCATAATTGTACAAATGGGCACTTGGTGATGACAGATTAAGAAAAGAAACCTTCGTCTATGCCCAGACTGACCCTGCAGCTCCCTACTCTTGTGTCCCCCACTGTTCTCCTGGCTTCCTCTTCCGGTGAGGGGTGTCAGGTGATTGCTGGGAGCGCTCCCTGCAGCGGGCTGCCATGGCCAACTGATGCTCCTATCTGGAAGAGAAAGTCAGATCTCCAGCTGTGAACATAATTACCAGACTGGCAGCATATTAAGTATCTACTTTTCTTGTGTTACCTTTACCACGGACCCATATGTCCATTTATAGAATATAGTTGAAAACCCGTTTAAGAAGGGGATCGTGATCTGATTGCTTGCCAGATAAAGCTGGTAATTGGTCAGCTGACCAGTTCTAAGTGTCAGTCGAATGGTTTTTAAATGGGCCTGACACATGACTGTAAATCTAGCTGGGCGGGTAGGTGCATTGGACATAATATATATATTTAATTTAATAGTAAAAATCATGTTGTAGATGTTAAAACAAAAGATGCTCAGGATTTCTCTGTGACAGTTACAAATAATGGGTATATGGTTCTCAAATGTAGGGGTTGTATTGAGACACAACCACTAAACACACTTGTAATAGAGATCCACGGCTGCTGCAGCTCCCTGCTAATAGGATCATACAGGATGGAGATGGAAAGAGCAAACCCCGCGATGCAGGGATAAAAGGAGGCTCCAGAGAATAGAGTATTAATAAATTAAAGTGATGTATTGCAAATACTCTGTTCTCCGGAGCCTCCTCTTATCCCGGCAGCGCGGTTTTTGCTCTTTCCGCCTCCATCCTGTATGATTTTATAGATATAGATGTTGTAGATCTTTGTGATCCACATAAGTAAATGATATCCGTAACATTCCTGCAGACTCTTCAATATATAAATATGTATTGTGCGCAGGTTTGGCGTATTGTGCGCAGGTTTTTCACCCATATAGCACCATACAGAACTGTGACAATCAAATGTTTGTTTAATTTCCATTTCCCGTCACTCACTTTCAGATTGTATATTGACTTTTTCAAGTGTGGGTAGGGCCACGTCACACACACAGATATCTGTGCAGAGATTGTTGGCAGATCTCTGGTTGCAGTGAAATCATGGACACATTGTTCTATTTGTACACGTCACAAAAATGTAACAATGTGTCCATGATTTCACTGCAACCAGAGATCTGCACAGATATCTGTGTGTGTGACGTGGCCCTAACAACACTAGGTGAGGTCAGATCAGCCAATGATTTCCATTGAAACCACATAAAGAAGTAATTTAAGCCAAATACAACAGAAAGCCTGCAATTAACCCGGCAATTCCAAATGCAACCCAATTTGTAAGTTGTTTTTTCCTTTATTTTATTTTGCAGGAGAAAAAAGAATCTATGCCCAGCTCCGGCCCGGGATCTATGCCCAGCTCATATACTTAATAAGTTACAACGGATTCATAAGGAATGTCTCAACTCTGACTTTGATACCCTGCTAAATAGGAACCCCTCGGATATCAGTATTTCAATGGTGTATCGGTCCCTAAGACATATTCTCATGCCCGGGGAAATCAGGAGCTATTTAGAGCCTGGGAGACGAGATTACAAGATGGGGAGATGGGCGACTTGGTGTTGTCGGGATGGAATGAATTCAGAAAACACATCAGCAATGAAAAATGGCGTGATACACAGTTTTGCATCGTATTTAATTGTGTGTTTTTTGCTACTTGTTTGTACCTTATGATGTATTAATAAATAAATTTGTTATTCATATCTGGCTCTGATCCCAATCCATTATACACGCTTCTTTCTCTTGTACTTAGAACAGTTTCGAATCATACACAGAGCCATATTGGGCTTCCGCCTACCTGCCACTCAGGAGACAGACATGCCCGAAATGCATGAAATCTAGGACCAACATATTTCATGGTTTATGGGAGTGTGACAGAATGAAAAGGGGTTGGGAGAGGGTGGGGTCCTGGGTGAACACATTATTCAACACTAGACTCACTATGAACAGAGTGGCTTGGGTTTTTCATAAAATGCCAACAGTGGGACTTACCAAGCCACGCACACAACTCTTACGTACTATAGCAATACTGTATAAACGGCTCATCTTACGCCATTGGTTCGACAAGAAAACCCCTAGTCTAAGACAGCTATTAATTGAGTTGAAAAGGGTGCTGATACTGGAGAAGACAGAAGCAGAGTCAGATATAGACAACAAGACTGACGAATTTTTCAATAAATGGAGGGATTTTATTTCTATACAGATGACTGATGACGAGATACGTGCCTTGGTAATGCCTTTCCGAAATTCCACATGGTATGGTTTGGAAGACCTGAATGGAACACTGGGAAAATGTAAGATTCAAGACTCAACACGCGCCGAGGGTAGTACTAATAATGGTATTGGATCAATAATGAGTTAGCTACGATGGGAAGGTGCAACAAGTATTATATCCTGTTGAGGCAAGGGGAGGGGGGGGTTGTCTGATATGTTTTAAGGGTTGTTGAAGAGTAGATGGCAACTTTATTGTGATTGTTCTTGATATTTGATTGTAAATTTTATAGACTACTCTGTATTACCTGAAAATTCAATAAAATGTTTTGGGGAAAAAAAAGATAGTAGAATCCGGTGCCACATGCGATATTCCTTTAATCTTGAAATAAAAAAATCACATGTCGTCCAGTACTGGGTGTCTCCCTACACCCAGCGTGACTGAGGCTAACAGGGGAGGGGAAAGGAGTCCCTGATGTTAAGGGCAAAAAGGGGATATGGTGACCCCTAGAACTAGTAGCGCTGACACCTGGTTCCCCTAACGTCTCTATAAAGTTTCCACAACTGTCGCCGCCAGGATACCTATTTCCTTGACTGTCCCTGAACTACCACTACACAGGGCTCAGAGCGGGTGATCACTAGTCAACCCGGCTAACAACACACAAGGGAAACAAAGAAAGTGGGAAGAGATACATTTAGCTTTAGCAGATCCAAGCAGCAAACCAGCAGGCTCCAAGAAACACTGCTTTGATCCAAGAATCAATCAGGAACACCTAAGGCTATCACCAGCAGTGCATCCTGGGAGTCAAGGCAAATATATAGGCAGCTCCAAGGTAAGGAATCAGCTGGGTCCTAGTGACCTCCATCATTAACTAAAAGAATTAAACTCCTGAGGAAGTGTACAGTGGGTACACAAACCGCGTCGAGTCTGTGGAGGAATAAAGATCTTTGTCTTAAGATCTGAGGTCCTTGGAGTGATTTTCTTGGCCAAATCTTCGAACGGCGCGATCTGCAAGCCGGATTCCTATATCAACGCATATGATTTTATACAACTCTTCTGGCTGATTGCTGCGTTCGACAGGATCCAATTGTCTGGTCCATTAGTGGTTGTGTCACACACAACCCGACCAGGTGCGTGCGACCATACTTATAATTGACTGATTATATCGGATAAGACCCTATTGTGCGCTTCCTCTCCCTTTATTAAAATTCCCATCTACACAGATTGGTTCGGGTGGCAAAGGAGATGGCTCAGGTGAAGACCCGTATGGTTTGAGAAGAGATCTATGAAACACATTCTGAATTGTGAGTGCTGGGGCAACTCAAGACGAAAAGCTACAGGGTTAATGACGGCGGTTATATAGTATAAGGACCAATAAACCTAGGTCCCAGCTTCCATGAAGGCACCTTCAGCTTAATATTCCTGGTAGACAACCACACATAGTCACACACACAGGTCCGGACCTGGCAAGCACTTCTTGTCAGCCATACGTTTGTATCTGTCACCCAAGGGTCTCAAGTTACTCTGCACCCCCTGCCATACAGAGGAGAGAGAAGAGGCAAATCAGTCCTCCTCAGGAACTCCTGAAGAACCTTTACCACTAAAGGTATCAAACGGAGGATGAAACCCATATGCACCAAAAAATGGTGACTTGCCGGTGGACTCCTGGTGACGATTATTTATGGCAAATTTGGCTAAAGGTAAATAGGAAGCCCAATCCTCCTGGTTTTCGGAGATAAAACACCTAAGATAAGTTTGCAAATTTTGATTTGTGCGCTCAGTCTCCCATTAGACTGAGGATGGAAAGCAGAAGAATAGGACAACTTTACCCCTAATCAAGTACAAAAGGCTTTCCAAAACTTAGAAACAAACTGTGTACCGTGATCCGAGACCACATCGGAGGGAACCCCATGAAGTCTCATGATCTCACTGACAAACACCTGTGCCAGTGTCTTGGCATTAGGAATTGCTGGTAGTGCCACGAAGTGTACCATCTTGCTGAACCTATCAACCACTACCAAAACCACCGTCTTGCTGGCAGACACAGGGAGATCCGCGATAAAATCCATAGACAGATGTGTCCATGGTCTATTGGGAATGGACAGTGGCATGAGAGATCCAGACGGACGGGTACACGGAACCTTAGCGCGTGCGCAAACACTACAAGCAGACACGAAGTTAGTCACGTCCTTCTGCAACCCTGGCCACCAAAAACAACGAGACAAAAAATCCAAGATGTCCCTACTACCCGGATGACCTTCCAGTACAGAGTCATGATCTTTAATTACCTTGAGGCGCAAATCAGGTGGTACAAAGTCTCTCCAAAGGACAGGAGCGCCCCCCTGAGCCTTCAACACTTCCCTTTAAATCCGGGTAAAGAGGCGAAACAACCACCCCTCCTGTAAAATGGAAACGGGACTCTCTTGATTACTACCACCCGGGAAACAATATGATAACGCATCTGCTTTCACATTCACCACCCACGGATGGTAGGTGACGGTGAAATGAAATCTTGTAAAAAACAAAAACCATCTGGCTTGCCTGGGGTTGAGATGCTTGGCGGATGCTAGGTAAGATAAGTTCTTATGGTCAGTCATAACAGTGATGGGATGAACAGCCCCCTCTAACCAGTGATGCCATTCCTCAAAAGCCAACTTAATAGCAAACGTTCTCTATTACCGACTTCATAATTTCTTTCGGCAGTCGATAATTATTTGGAGAAAAAAGGCGCATGGCAACCATTTACCGGGAGACGGCCCTTGTGACAACACCGCCCCCACCCCCACCTCGGATGCATCCACCTCAACAATAAAGGGCTGAGAAAGCTCGGGTTGACAGAGGATAGGTGCGGTAGCAAAGCATCTCTTCAGGGAGGAGAAAGCCTGACGAGCGGAGTCTGACCACTTAGAAAATTCCGACCCCTTAGTCATGTCCGTGAGGGGTTTCACCAGTATAACCTTGGCTATGTTCAAATCCGTCGCCCCTCCTGGTGTCAATGAGAAAACTGGCCTCTTTTGACGTCAAATCAGACGGAGGACTTAGGTGTAGAGAGTCTATGACTCTCCCTGTGCACAGTTTCAGTCTTACCGTTCAAAGACCGCAGGAGGGGATATTTGGAATCGGCTTCGAAGGACCAAAATGTTAGAATAATCCATATATTAATCAATAATCAAATGACCAAAGACGGCTGAGATCAGTTAAAAACAAAGTTTGACGTTTATTCTTATATATAAGAATAATAAGAGACACTCAAGGTCATCACCTCATGAAAGCCAAAGAGTATCTGCCCTAGAATTCACATAGCTATTCTTTATAATCATACAGAGACAATGGTGTTACATAGCAGGCATCCACCAGGTGTGAGAGGGACATCAATTCTCATAGGGAGGATAGATTTCTCATGGGTTAGATTACACACACAAAGGGCATACAAGTAAGATATAAGATTGAAACAGGCTACCTTCACATTTGCGGACCCCTCCGCAGCGTTCTGCAGAGGGGATCCGCAATGTGACCGCGGCACCGCAAGCTCCTATGTTTATAATGGGAGCACACGGTGCTGCGCTTGACTGCGCATGACCATGCGCACACATTCACTGCCACATGTGATCTGTGCGCAGGCAGACGCCTGCGCACAAATCACACAGTCTCATCCGCACCAGAAATGCAACATGTTGCATTTCTGGTGAGGATGAGACTGTGTGATTTGTGCTCAGGCATCCGCCTGTGCACAGATCACATATGGCAGTGAATGGGTGCGCATGGTCATGCGCAGTCAAGCACCATGCGCTCCCATTATAAACATAGGAGCTTGCGGTGCTGTGGTCACATTGCGGATCCCCTCCGCAGAACGCTGCGGAGGGTTCCGCAAATGTGAAGGTAGCCTTAGACAGTGGAATACAAAGGTCTTCAGAGTGAATGCACAGAAGAGATTAAAAGTGTGTTGGGAACAGTAAGTACCGTAGGAGTAAGTGGGAGAATGTTTCTCAGACTGCATGAATAGAAGAAGGGGGCACAATCTGATGAGAAAGGTATTTGGCCCAGACTTGGAGAACAAAGGTGCACAAAAAGCCCAAACCACCTGCAGTTGACAATGACTCCATGTTCTACATACTTCAGACTATAATGAATATACTAGGGTAGCTTACATTAACTAACATTAACTAGTTATGTAGATATTGGGTATCAATACATTATATATACAAGAACATAAATTTTTATAACAAGCCAGTTCCCCCCTATAAATACAGGTGCTGGGGTGGAGTCAGACACAGTGTGCAGACGCTAGAAGAGCTGTAAGGTAGCTCTTAGACTAGTGAGCTGAACTGGTACCGAAGCCGTGCTAGGCCCAAACCAGTACACACGAAAGTCAATGTGAAGATCCGAAGAGTAGGGATTAAAGGCAAAAGCAAGGAACACTTTACCAGGGGCAGAGGAGCTATCCCAGCTCATCCCACCAGAACACCGGTCACTGGAGCCCAAGTCTGCAGGGGACAGAGGATATAGACCCAGCAGAGAAACCAACATCCCGAGGAGGCTTAGATTCCCAGACACCCGCAGCACCAACAGTTGAGAGCCAGGGACCGTGGGGAGAGAGACGGCAGTGGCCCATGAGAGAGCTCTCAGTGCAGCAACACAGCTGTGAAGAGAGAGAAGTAACAGTCCAGTTAGGTTCCATACCTGCCCGACTCAGAACAGGAAAGCAGAATAAGGAAGCCTAAAACCCTACCCGCTGTGGCGATCCCAAGGTGTTTTCCTTCACTCCGGACGTGTGTGCCTGCAACCGGTCATCAGTAAAGGTACCAAAAGACTATAATGTGTGCGTGTCCCTCCTTCCACTCATCCTGCACCACACCAACCGTGCTCCCCTACTTCAACTCTGTGTAGCAACGACTGTGCTGCCCTATTCCACCATCACAACCCTTAGCCCCAGGGACCCCGCTACTCCTGTAGGAAGCCACTCCATCTTGCTGTCGCCCATCACCCTGGAGGCCCAAGCAGCGCCGGTGCCCTCACCGGAACCTACAGGTGGCGTCACGACTGACAACTCCAATCCCTGTAAATATACCCCTTTTTATTGTCACCCAAGGGCACAGGCTCGGGCACGGACCACCCATGACATCCCCCGCAACTGACCGCCCGAGACCTGAGTACCCAGTCCCTTGTGGCTCCAGACACTGTCTGGCACTAACTACTCGGACATGTCCACCATACAGCACTGTCCAAACACCACATGCAACGACCTGCAGTCTGAGCATCAACAAGCAGCCACTGCACTAAGCTGGTAAAATGGTGCGTTTTCCCCAACAGACCATGCCTCCTCCCGAAATGCTTAGGCATTCATAAGCGCAGCACACAGGGCTGTTCAGAGCTAATAGAAGGGACCTATTGGGTTGAGGAAGGGATCTGGGAGCGGGAAGGGGGACGAGCGCCACCAACCATCCACTGCTCATAAGAAACATGGCTGGAATGTATTTATGTACCGAGGGGCGGCATTGGACTTTGTGTGTAAGTTATGGCCAATCCGTCCTTCAGCAGAGGTGTATGTGAAAGAGACAATGTATCCTGCACCAGGGACGTACATAGACATCATGGGGCCCCATAGCAGAATTTCTAACTGGGCTCCAGCAAAAACAAAAAATAATAATATTTATCAGGGTCACATGATAACAAATCACAAGTTTGCAGCCCATACAAAGTAATTTTCCTTCTATTGAAGCCCCTAGATTCCCCTTTCATTGCCCCCATAAAGTATAATGCCAACAAAAGTGCCCCCCAAACATTGCACTAACACTGTATGATGACCCTACTGTCCTCCCTCAACTCCCCCGACACAGTCTGACCCTCAACCGTGACCTCCACACAGCTCTCCAAGCAAAATAATAGACCAGAGGTCCCCAACTATAGGCCTCGAGGACCGCCAACAGTGCAGGATTTCAGGATTTCCTTAGTATTGCACAGGTGTTTATGTAATCAAATGCACAGGTAATGATTCTGACCCCTGTGCAATACTAAGGAGATCCTGAAAACATGCACTGTTGGCAGCCCTCGAGGCCTGGATTTGGGGACCCCTTTAATAGACCTACATACATTATAATGACACTTACACCTCTTCACACTGTATAATGGCCCCAACACAGCCCTCTAATAGCCCTCCATAAGGTATAAAGATTTCCTCATAACCCTCCAAGCATTATCATGCCCCCCCCACAGAGCCCTCCAAATATTATATTGGCTTCCATATAGTATAATGCACCCCCATAGTCCTCCATATACTGTAAAGTAACATTTATAGCCCTCCATATAATATAATGCACTATCCAAAGTCTTCTATTTAGTACATGGGTGGGGAACCTCAGGCCTCAGGGCCGCATGTGGCCCTCAATGACCTTTTCTGTGGCCCCCGGGCAGATTCTTGGGGACTGCCATGCTCAGGCTGGCAGACAACAAGTTTTGCCAATTTTCTGCCCTTTAAATCCAGCTCTCCAGTGATCTCTATGCCCCCACCCTCAGTCTCCCCAGTGCCAGGCACTGCGGCTTGCTACCGCTGCTCCCTGACTGCGGAGCCCTTCCTGCTTCAACCCCCGTCCATTGCTCCTCCCCGCCAGGTGATGGGCACAGATCCCTCCTCCTTACTCAGACCCTCCCTCGGGCCTTATAAGCCAGTCCACTTGCCCATCATGTTTCTCTCTACCATCCTGCTCACAGGGTGAGCATTGCCGCACTGACGATAGACCCCTGGGAGCAGAGGTAGGAGAGAGGATTGGCCGGGAGGGAGCCAAATAGTTTGCCTCCCTTGCAGGCACCAGCTCCCTCACGGCCGGCCCACAGAGCTGGCTGGCTCCCGCTGCGGCGCCTTGCGTTTTTTTCACTTGCCTACGGGTGGGACCGCTCACCTGAGATGTGTAGCGCGATCGGGCGTCTTCGCGACAGTTCCTGGCTGCCTCAGCGCTTGGTCCTGATGCTCCCCAGAGTGGGCGTGCGTGCGCAGGCCCAACAGCGGGATCGCCCGCATCAGCGCCCACCATCATGTGACGCCTCGTTACATCTGGTCACGGGGGCGGAAGTCGCGTCACCGCCACATCCGGTCCAGAGCGCCCTTCGGCATCACGTGACGTTTTGTCACATCCGGTCACGGGGCCTTATGAATGGAGGCTGCACTTGCACACTTAAATATGAAAACAAACGTCAGGCCAGATAGCTCAGCGAGCCCGCCGCTATCCTCCTGCCTTCGGCACGGAGAGTATGTGAGATGTGGGTGCTTCTCCCCTGCTGTCATCAAGAGGTAGTTTCCTCTCTGCTGCCTGTAATTCTAGATTTTCCCACTCCCCACAATTGTAAGATGAAATAAACAGATTTTCAAACTTATGGTAGCAACCCCCCCTTTGAATTGTAATATATGGTGGCCCCCACCTTGCCACCAAAATCCACAAGTGCTGTGCAACACTTTAAACCGATAAATAGAGGCAATTTTCCACAGCCGTGGGCCATAAATGGTGGATAGGTGAGGGTAGAAGGGTGTAATGGTGCTTCATATATATAACAAAAAAAAAAACCGCTATTCACTGCTCAACAGATTTGTTCTGTAATGATGGGCCCGCTGTGCTGACACTTGAGGATCATGCTGTCCGGAACAGCTGGGGCTTTCGGCTGACATCTCTGACTCACTGGTTCAGAGTTGGCATCCACATATGTTGTTTTATGAATATGCTCCTCTTTCACGTTAGCTAATAGCCATCCTTGGCGAGAGAAGACAATAGGCATAAATCAGAATAAATAGTCAGTGTGTTGCGGGTTTTCTTTTGTAAATCTTAGAGGACAGTGGAGACGCTGGGAGCATCGTAGCGGCTTTATAAAATTGGGATATTAATTACAATTATCAGCAAATCTGGATAAGAGTTCACGATTCTGGGGCGCACACAGGGACAATTATACTCAGTGTCAATGCACCTACTAACGGGAGTCTGTCAGGTCACCCGGGTACCCAGAACCATAAGTAGTACTGGAACCTCCTATCCCTGCCTAAGCATCCAACAGTAACATACACATCACAGAATCCGCATATGTGCTGGTCACTAGAACTGAGAACTGTCCCAATATCCATCATCTGCCTTCCAGGTACTTAAGTTAGAAATTCAGCCACATCCACTGCATTAGCTATCGAACACATGTGCATAGAACAACATCACAATGGCAGCAAGGTGCGTCGAAGCACAGCACGGCCAGGATGAAAACGAATTCTACATTGCGTATATTGCACGTGGATTTCAATCTCACCATCTTTATAATTTTTAGTGTGTTCTCTATCCATGGCATGTGACAGGTACAGGTCAACACAGGTGAGAGGCCACAGCCGGCCAAGTTGGAGGAGGGTAAGTCCCGTCTCGTCATGTCACGTAAATGGTTATGCAAGTTCATTATCGGCCTCACAGTTCTCCATGCCTTTCATTGTGCGTTTATTTTAGTTAACTACTTTAGGCTCCATTTCACCAGATGGCATCACGTTGGCATCACTGATCGATGAAGTTAAATCTCTCACTCACGCCTTATGTCGGCACATAGTAGTTGCACAATCCTCCACAGCTCGGTCCATGCCACCTCCAGTATAAGGTTGATTCCTCGCCTGGTATTGCCTCCCCGCTGCCTGGACTGCCTGCTTAGCCACACATGGGTTTACTAATTTCCTTTTGACACTCAGCTGTTTTCCCCACGGGACGTTTAGTTCTGAAAATAGTCATATCATAGAATAAATAAACGAAATATGAACAAAATTCAAAAAACTAAAATTAAACCCTTTAGAACAACCAAAATGCTTGGCCAGTATATCTATATATCAGTATAGTATTATTAAGAAAGCAGCACAGCTCCTTTTGGGTGCAATTCAGTCCAGCTTGTTCCTCTTACTGCCTCCAATATTAAATAAACGACTGCAGCACTCCTTAGCTTTGTTACCTATCGCCTTTATTGGGCCTTCAGGTGTATTTGGCAATGTTTCGGGACAATACTCCCTTCTTCCAGCAGCAAGCCACAATTACAGCCAGGTTTTTTTATACACTTCCCTCCACCATATTTGCA
This sequence comes from Allobates femoralis, assembly GCA_033576535.1. Taxonomy (NCBI): domain Eukaryota; kingdom Metazoa; phylum Chordata; class Amphibia; order Anura; family Aromobatidae; genus Allobates; species Allobates femoralis. The sequence goes on from JARQOC010000006.1 coordinate 33,373,316, forward strand.
TAATGTACAATCATCTCATTACCTTTACATTATCACACTTTTTCATATATATTGGCAAATCTCCCATGATTTAATGCCTTATAGTGCTCCACCTCCAGTGCCTATATTGCTTTTAGTGTTATATCTCCTAATGCTTTGTTGCTAATTCTTCTATATACTAGCTCATTCTCATTATTACTGTATTAAGTTACAACAGTACCTGCAGCTGATTGATATCATGACTTGTAGCGGTTATTTGCTTCTTATCGTGTGCCGCGTCATCCGCCATGCTTAGGACGCCGGCGCATGCGCATTGCGAGTTGTTTACAGTCGTCGTGGTGGTTATTCCGGATGTCCGCCCGACGACATCTTAGGACTCGCGCGCATGCGTGATGCGCTTTCTGAAGTCTACACTTCCCGAGGATGAAGCCGTTGTTTTAGAGCGGCGATACGTGTCGGTCCCTGCTGCTATGTGCCCCGGTCTCCTGACCTGCTATGGTGACTATAACTTATTTTTGACTTTTTTTTCCAGGCATTGGTGCTGCACTGTCCTGACTTTTGTTTATCCTTCATGTTTTCTCACCCTGCTAACAGGTTGAATGATTTTTGATGCCCCAGCATTAACTGAACTCACCATTCCAGTTTATGGTGTGCTCTCCTAGACCTGTGTTATTGACCTCAGAGCTTTGTCTTTGATTAGCTCTTAGGCAGGACTGACATTATTGTATTTGTGACTTTTTTCATTCTTGTTACGCCATAGGGACATTAGGTCCCTGTACTATACTTTATCACAGGAATCTGAGTCGCATCTCACTGTTTTGTACATTGGTGCAATATATTCTGAATCAATATTAGCTGTGCTGCATTATCTTTCAACTGGGTTTGATGATTGTTATTTATGATTTTCTTGTTTTTTGATCAATGCCACCTATTGTCCTGGAATCTCTTGTTTTTTTTCATTCCTTTATGTCAGCAGGCTTGTTTTCCTGTGAGTCTAGTCACCAGCCAGTCCTAATCAAATATTTAAACCCATGCTTGGGTCTCACGATACAGTTACTCTGATGACATCTGGGGCCATAGTCATTGCTGTGTTGGTGGTTGTCCATCACACATTTTAAGTGTTTTTATTCTGTTTCTGTTTTTTGCTCATATTTCTCTGTATTATTGTTAACCTTCCTAGCGGTATTCCCGAGCCTGACTCGGGGTTAACATTCACTGCCAGAAGCGGTAACCCCGAGTCAAGCTCGGGCTTACCCGCGGTCGCGGCAGATGCGGTGAAAAAAACGCATCTGCCGCACTTGCCGCATAGCCGCCGCACTTGAGGCGCGGTTGCGGTAATCGCCATAGTAAGTATAGGGGGACTTGCGGCAGGTGCAGCAAGTGCGGTTTTGCAATTGCGGCAGGTGCGGCCGCCAAAAAAACCGCACTTGCCGCACCTGCCGCAAGTGCAAAACCGCACTTGCCGCACCTGCCGCAAGTCCCCCTATACTTACTATGGCGATTACCGCAACCGCGCTGCAAGTGCGGCGGCTATGCGGCAAGTGCGGCAGATGCGTTTTTTTCACCGCATCTGCCGCGACCGTGGGTAAGCCCGAGCTTGACTCGGGGTTACAGCTTCTGGCAGTGAATGTTAACCCCGAGTCAGGCTCGGGAATACCGCTAGGAAGGCTAGAGTCTTCTTTGATCAGGTAATTACTAAGAATTGCAGGCCTACTGTACATAACACCAAATTTCCATGCCAAAAAATGGTACCGCTTTTAGCACAAAATTCCTGACATAATCATACCGCCAGGGAGGTTAATAAAGATTTACAATATTTTGAATTATTTGTCTGTTTCTCTGATCCCGGTCATTTGTACATGCTTTCTGGTTCTTTCCTCCTTTTCATTATTGGTGTATAGCATGTGACTGACTGGTGGATCGCCCTCTAGTGCCACTCTAACACATTTTCTCTGCATTATGCAGAATTGCACACATTGTGCATTTGCACAGTTGCAATAAGCCTTTTTAGGCTGCAATATCAAAACCCTTCAATGCATTGTGCAGGAAATTGCCCAAGAGCAATCTTTGCAAAAAGTCTGCCACAAAATCACCCTGCAGGAATATTGATGGGTTATTCCCATCTCAACAAATTAATATTGTTGGATAGAGCTTGCAAATACACACACTTTTGCAACTTGCTGTTTAATGTTATTAGCTGTTGTTGAGATTCTATTTTTGTTTACAGCTCATCGCCTTGGTGACTGAGGAGACTGACCACCGGTGCTAGACAGCACAACCTACAATGATTTCAAGCTCTTTTCTATTGAGCTTGTAAGTACTGTTCAGAATCATTGGAACACGCAGTTACATCTTAGGCCCACCAGCTTCAGAGCAATACTCCCAGGCCAGACAGTGGTGGTCGGGTCTTCTCCGCAACAAATTACAAAAATTGTTAATACCTCAAGAATAGTTGCATATTTTAGTAAGCAACAAATTGCAAATGTGCACAAGCTCTATTCGACATTCTTCATGGAAGAAGATTGGAACAACCCTATAACTTTTCTTTAGTCTGATCCATGCATCTGTCCAAATGCATCTTTCAAAGTGCAGCTTTCTCAGTGCAGTACTTTCAATTAGAGTAGACATCTATGATGCATTTGGCCATCTATCTCCATCATCACTGCTGTATTATTATCATCATCACCATCTGTATCATCTGAGTTGTTTCCTCTTCCCACACGTACGATTATCATCTACATATCTAAGAGTCTCTGGTTAAGAAGTCAAGCCGGGCATCATCATTGACCTTGGGACCCACTTCCTCTATACGTGTGCCGCTCAGTCTGGCTCTACATAGCTAAGATAAGACATAGATGATAAGGAATAGAAAATAATATTTAGATAGGGGAAGGTGAAAAGGGAGACGCCGCTCCACCGCCAATCAACAAAGCAACAGTACAAAGTTAGATCATACATAAATTGTAACACGACCCATTGTGGTTTATCTTGCCACTTGCACCTCCTACAATCTAAGCTATGTAGGATGTACCACTCGTACCCTCAATAAACGGCTAGCTGAACAGATTTCAGCGGCTAAACCCAGTGCCAACAATGTACGGGTGGTTTTGTTGGGTTTATCCTGTCATTTTAGAGACTCACATAATGGCAACCTTTCTTCCTTACTAGTGATGGGTATAGAACGTGTTCACCGGCTGTATCGCGGAGGAGACTGGGATCATGTGCTCCATAGTAGGGAATTATTTTGGATCTTACAACTTGATGTACGCAGTCCCACACGTCTAAACTCACGTAATGATCTAATGTACTTTTACTAAAAAATTATTTTGTGGCATTTCCCATATGAATCTATTTCATCTGACTTGTAGGAGAAATATAGGCACTGCCAAGTTATATAAATGTATCATCATTAGAGCAGATACACACCATAGCCTATATAATTATTCCAACATTTGGGAATTATTCTGTAGAAATTTATGATCAGTTTTCTATGCACTTGTTTATGCTCTATGTGGTATTTGTGAATGATTTGTGGGGGCGAATTCTTGTCCATGTGAAGCATTACATAACACACATAATTATTCTCATCTCACAATGTAGAAGTGTCTTAATTTAATTGAGTTATGGGGGTATATAGATCCTTGTTATCGTTTTTTGAGTTATAGAGCTGGTATATTCACATATGAGCTTTGCTTAATTTCATATAAGCGATAATAAATTATGAACATTACACAATTTAAAACAAAACTGTAACAGAGTAAATACTTTTATTGGACAAAATCAATAGACAAAGTGTCTTTCTGCCAGATTGATGTCAGCTCCTGAAACTCATTCACAATATACAGTCTTGATGTGGTTTTACATGGATCCTCACCCATGTCTAAGTATATGCAATAAGCAACCTCCATTCCAATCGGACACCTTCAGCTGAATGGTTTCTTTCCACTCACAAAACAAAGTGAGGTTTCTCTTTTAATGAGTGGACAAAAGCTTTCTCCCATTCATCCCTATGTTAAGTTAAAGAGGAACTGTCACCCCCCCTGGTGCAGGCTAATCTAAATGCACCACTGAATGCAGCATGCCTGCTGCATTCAGTGAAGGTCTCCCCCATGTCTCTAATCTCCTGTGCACTGAAATATAGACTTTATTAATCTTACATTAACGGAGTCAGGAGGGCATTACTTGTTCTGCAGTCAGGGCTGGCACGGAGGTTTTTCCCTGCCTCCGGCCGCTCTGCGCCGCCTCCTGCTGCTCTATTTCTTCTCCTTAGTGTGTCCGCCCCACTCCTCGTCTGTGCCGGCGTCTAATCTTCTTTTCTCACGCAGGCGCACAGCGAGGCCGCCGGCTTTCGTCCCGAACACACCACAATAAATTTAATACACCCAGATATCAGTATACAATCTCTATTTATTTATCTCATTTATGTATGAAATTAAATGTTGGAATTTTTGGTCTCTCCACACATTGCAATTGTAAGTTATCATTTTCTCAGAACTCCACATTGTGCTGTTCGCTGGGTATACTTCCTGGAAATATATATTGTCACGTATCCGATTCTCTGCACGTGACTTGGGGTTGTGCCTGCAAGGGTTAATCTATCTCCTCTCACTCAATCCAGCACTCAACCTCTGTCGTATGCTGACTATCAGACAATCAACAGGATCACACCCTCTCTAGGGTTATGGGTTCTTTTGAGTGTGGCACCCCAGTGGTCTGCACCCACACTAGGGGTGTAGTATTCCAGTCTTTGGCAACCAGGATTGGTAAGTCCGGTAACCCGCAAACAAACCCAACACACCCAGTCCCAGGGATAGCAAGTGAACACAGGTAGTGGGACGGCGGGGGGAGAGAGGTGGTGGGTGGAAAGGGAGCAAGAAGTCGTCAGGGAAAGGGACAAAGCAAAAACACCACAGGAAGTAGGGGTCAGTCGGAGGAATTCAGTTGGAGAGAAGACAGCGTGAAAGGACCCGGAGGACTTGAGCAGAGATGAGGCTCGTCCCGGGTCCTGAAGCCAGAGACCACGAGGAGACAAAGGGAGCCCTAGGGGCACAGGCAGTGAGCGATCCACCCGTGCATCCGAATCTGAAGTGAAGCGAAGGGGCAAAGCGAGAACCAGGGACCCGGCCCCGAAGGTGGCGAAGAGACTCCAAGCTCCAACCTCTGGAGCTCGTGGCCAACTCCCGTCACATCTGCCAAGAAGGCAGCTGTACTAGGTCCAGGGGACACAGCCAGTCACCCGACGAAGGCCCCTAGCTGCTGGATTGGGGCTCTGTGTGCTGAGGTGCGTGCAGGAAGAGAACAGGCAGCGCTGGGGAAGAGAGGCCCGTGAGGGTAGACACACGAAAAGGGGTGTACTGGACAAGCCCTCCTGGTTGCTAAGGTCTACCCAGGGCGCAACTGTTCTTGAGCTGTAACCTGTGTTCCATGAAAAGAAGAGCTCAGTAAATCGGGTTTGGAACTGCTGCCATCCTATCACCCCCAGAGGTCCCGGTCAGCAGAAGTGGTCACCAAAGACCGCATATCATAGGTGGCATCATGACAACCACCTCCCAAATCTCCCCTTACTCCAAAACTCTTAAACTACCCTAGCTTTTTTATTGACCGCCCATCCAGGTGGCCATGGACTGAGTCACGCCACCATGTCAGCCCCCAGACGCCCGAGGACATCAAGAGAGAAGCCCGGCTCCGAGTACCCCATGGCCCCCACTGGAGAGAGTCAAACTGGGCGCTGTGAACAGGATCTACCGACCCGATATCGCCGGGTCCTGTGCGCCTTACGAACTGTAACCCAGAGACTGTGCTTGGTAGGCTGGAGTAATGGTGGCCCCAAGAGACTAAGAGCATGTGCTGGCTGGGGGGCGTGCTACAGTCCCCCATCAAGGGCCGGGGCAGCACACAGCGTAAAAAATGGCCTACACCCCCTTTGCCCTCCAAGAGTTGGGCGGGCGGGCTGAAAGACTGTGTTCATCCACCCAGGGGTGTGGCCGATACCAGAGCAACGAGGTCACGCCCATGAAAGGTGGGGGCAGAAGCAGACTCTGGCTCGAACTGCAGATGGAGTGGCGGGAACTTCTGCATCTGCATGGCATCCAACATGGCGGTACGAGCTTAGAAAACTAGGAGCGTGGGGTGGCAGCGATGTACTCCCCCAGCTCCCCCGAGCAGAGCCAGAGGCCGGAACTGGATCCCACTTTCCTGGAGGATGAAGTCAGAGAGCTCAGTCACCAGCTGGAGCAATCTCACCTTACCACCGTGGGGAGATGGCAGCAGACCATAGTGGAGAAGGCAACCGCAAGGTGGGCAGCTTCACGCACTGCATCCCAGACCCACGAGGCAGAGGAGGACAAGACGGAGCCCAGTGCCGGTGTAGCCCCGTAGAAGGTAGGCGCGATGCCACCCTGGAGGGGACCAAAGCCCTGATCGGGCCCGCGGAGGCCCCTTGTTTTTAGACCATGCTGCTAATGTGTGCCTTTTAAATGTTTTAATTCACCTGTTCTTTTAAGTGTGCTTTAATTCACCTATGACCACGAACTAAAACCCAGGGAAGAAGTCCTTTTGTAGTGCGCTTTATTGTTGTTTTATTATTGACCTGCATGCTATAAAAATAGTTTGAGTTTTACTTGCACATCACTAACCCATGTCTTAGTACAAGGACGTACTAATCTTTGCTAAGGGGGAGTGTGGTGCCTCAGTGATCTGACCGCCAATAGGGGGTACTGCACCTACACTAGGGGTGTAGTATTCCCGTCTGCGGCAACCACGGTTGGTAAGTCCAGTCACACACAAACACACCCAACACACCCGGTCCCAGGGATAGCAAGTGAACCCAGGTAGTGGGACAGCTCAGGAAGCCCGTGGGATGACGGGGGAGAGAGGTGGTGGGTGGAAAGGGAGCAGAAAGTGATCAGGGAAAGGACAAAGGGAAAACATTACAGGATGTAGGGGTCAGTCGGAGGTCAGTTGGAGAGAAGACGGGGAAAGGACCCGGAGGACTTGAGCAGAGATGATGCTCGTCCCGGGTCCCAAGGCCAGAGACCACGAGGAGACAGAGGAAGCCCTAGGGACACAGGCAGTGAGTGATCCACCTGTGTGCCTGAACCTGAAGTGAAGCGGAGTGGCAGGGCGAGACACAGCTGATCACCCAATGAAGGCCCACGTCTGCTGGTTGGGGCTCGGTGTGTGGAGGTGCGTGCAGGAAGGAGAACAGGCAGTGCTGGGGAGAGTCCCGTGAGGGAAGGCACATGAAAAGGGGTGTACTGGACAAGCTGGACTACCCGGGTCGCAACTGTACTCTAGCTGTAACCTGTGTTGCGTGCATAGAAGAGCTCAGTAAACTGGGTTTGGAACTCAGCATTGTGTGAGACTGTTTATTTCCCACCTGAGGAGTGGAAGATTGCAACATCACGCAGGCAGCAGGAGTCTGTTTGTGATATGCCCCGATCTCGCCCTGCAGCCAGCCCAGCCCCGCTGTCTCTGCAACACCTGAGAAAGATGTGCCAGATGTTCTTCCTAAGAATAAAAATGGGTATATCATCTAGATAAGCAACGGCAAAACCAACCTCTGGAAGGTAGCAGGGGCATTTTTCATACTGAATGGCATCACCAGAAACTCAAACAGCCCAAATGGCGTTATAAAGGTCAACCTCTCCTGAGCTTCTTTGGTCATGGGTATCTGCCAATATCCCCTACTTAACTCCATGATAGGGGGGTACGTTGCATTAGCTAGCTGCTCTAACAGCTCTTCTATCCTTGGCATGGGGTAGACCGTAAATGTAGCAGATTTAATTTCCTATAGTCTACACAGAACCTGGTAGTTTGGTCTTTTTTTAGGACAAGAACCACAGGCGAGGCCCAGGTACTCTGGGACTTTTGTATTACCCCGGGGTTCAGTATCTCCTCTACCTGTTCCTTCATGTGTGCCTTCACCTCTGCTGACACCCGGTATGCAGACTGCCTTACAGGGGGATTAGTATCAGTGTCTTCATGGTGGGTTGCTAAGTGAGTCCTCCCAGGTTTCCCTGTGAAGACTTCTGTGAACTCGCTAAGCACCCCCATCAGCTCAGACCTTCGACTGTGGGACAGCTCAGGGTTAAATTCTGAGGACTCCATATACTGAATCCCAGCCCCCACATCTAGTAATACATCAGCCTTCCCCCCTTCAGGCATGCTACAGACAGGTAAGACACAGGTCCCCCTGTCATGAGCCTTCAACATATTTACATGGAATAATTTCCGACACTTTGCATGTTCATTTACAGTCATCACATAGTTAACATCATTTAATCGCTTGTGCACAGTGTATGGTCCCTCCAATGTGGCCTATAGTTTGTTATGTACCATAGGGACCCACACCCAAACCTTTTGCCCCTTCTCATAGGCCCTCAGTCTAGCATTATGGTCATACCAGATCTTCTGGTTGATCTGGGCCTGGGCCACATTCTCATGGGCAAGCTTGCTCAGTTTTTGCATTCTTTCCCTGAGTTGCACTACATATTCAACCACAGACTCCTGTAGTTTTGGGATCACCCTCCCAACAGTCCTTAAAGTGGCTCCCAGACCCTCCTCCCATAAACCAGTTGGAAGGGGGAGAATCCAGTGGAGGCCTGGGGTAAGCAAACAACAGATGAGGAAAGTAAACCTCGCAGTCCCTTGCGTCAGTTTCCACCAGCATTTTCAGCATTTGTTTTAATGTCCCGTTAAAACGTTTGGTTTTGCTGCATTTTTTAAACAATGAGCATGTCAATTCTTTTCTGAATTTTTCCTATAACTTCTATTGAAAAACCACACCAAAAATGCCGTAAAAACGCACGAAAAATACAGTAAACCTTCTGCCAAGAAAAAGCAAACCCTAGGATTTGCTGCTTTTTTTTTTGCAAAACAAGGAAACGTGTGCGGACTTATTGTGTTAATAACCCTGCTAACTTGTCCAAATATTTTTCTCACGTTCACTCTGGTGATTTATCTTCCCTTTTGTTCCATGCCATTGAAAGGGTTAACAGGCCGATTATATGTTCACTGCTAAACTGGATCTTAATGTTGAACACGTCACACCCCTACGGTTTAAATAAAAGAACTGACCTTATCCTACATTTATAATGTGTATTTTTTTATTTCTTGCATAAAATATTTATTTCCCAGGCAGGAGGAGGGAAGCCACAAGTCCACGTTACTACAGATCAGCCTCACTACACCATCTGATTGCTTATCCAACCTCTATAGTCGCAATGCAGCTGGAAGTGACGACACTGTTTACATGGCGACTATAGAGGTTGGATACGCAATCAGATGGTGTAGTGAGGCTAATCTGTAGTAACGTGGACTTGTGGCTTCCCTCCTCCCTGGGATTGTATAGTTGAGCTCTACCTGATACATCGTAGGTAATAGCACAAACAGCGAGTGAGCGCATTTCCTTGGTGGAGTAGAAATGAGTGCAGGACAAAATAAACCGCTTTATGTTTGTGATAAAATATTTATTTGCATATTTAAGTTTTTTGCATAAAATGGAGATTTTGTGATAAACGTGTTGTTAATTAATTGAGGAAGTTTCCTTACTATATATATCTGGCCTCCCCGGTCTCTTTCCAGGTTAAGACTAATGGCCACTTTACACGTCCCAACATCGTTTCGACCTTGAAAACAACGGCACGGGAGCGCACACTTTTTTGGATGAAATCCAAGATCGCATAGGAGATGTCACACAGGGAGATATCGGCAGGCAACACAGCTGCGATGTCTACGCCCCCTTGTACGCGCCAACCAGGGAACGACCATTTAACATGGGAGAGAATAGGGGAAGTTGCTCTTCAAGTCGGTGTTGGGCTGTCACACAGAACGATCCTGCCAGATCATCCATCCAATATCGGCCAGTTGGAGAGCATGCACAATTCTTCCCCGATATCGTTTTGGCATCGTTCTTGCATCGAATTGGTTATTTACACCATACAACGCACGAACGATATCGGCACCAATGCACGAACCATGTGACTTTTTGTCGAAGTTGGACGACAATATCAGGACGTGTAAAGTGGCCATTAACGCTTTACCTGTGTTCACGTGCTTCTTTCCCAGTTTATATGTGCCCACCTTTCCTGCGATTTTACATTTGTACTATTTTTCTAAATAAAACTTTTATGGAGCAATTTTGTGCTGGTTTTCTGAAACCTATATGTCTTTTATTGTTAATTTAATCTGGATATTTATTCAGAGTATATATATTTAGAGTTTTCTCCTCCTTTTTCTTTCTTTTAGTACATATATGGTCTACTTTGTAGCCATAATCACTTCACAATATACCTGCTCCACCATACCCTCTCTGTACAGGCAAGTCTCTATTCTATTTTATTGTTGTACCCCGTGAGCGCCAGTCTCTACACATTTATGGCCACTTTACATGCAGCTACAGGTAACAGGTTTTCCACAGGTAACTTACTGGCTGCAGTGAAATCATGGAGACAAGGTTCTATCTTGTTGCTGTGTACAAATGGAATAATCTCTCCATGATTTCACTGCAGCCAGTAAGTTACCTGTGGAAAACCTGTTACCTGTAGTAAAGGTACCATTATAGTTTTTCTTTCATTTTTGCAGGTGCCTGTTTACTTCTGAATGTCCTTATCCTCCCCCTTCACTCTCCCTCATTTTTTCCCCACTCCAAGCATTTCACTTTTAATGTTCATTCCTTTAATAAAACTTTATTTTCTTATACACTTGGGTGCGTTGTTGCTAGTTCTTTATTTATATATATATAAAAAAAAGTAATGGGCCTAACTTGACATAATAGAGATACAGCAGTGAGGGAGGACTTATAGATTTATTTTTTCTTTTATTATAAAAAAATTTTCAAGCATATACATACTGTATCTTTATTCGCATTACACAGGGTGTATTATGATTTTTAACAAATATTTAAATAATATTTATTAATGTGATTACCGTAATTCATGTGTCACAGTTATATATATTTATGACTCAGTTATTAGTGGGGTATTTTGTGCTTTTTTCATTGCTGTGAGCAAATATTTTTTTCTTATGCTTTTCTTTATATGTCCCTTTATACAGCTCGTGTCATGAATAAGATACATTATCTAATTGTCAGTATTGATAGTAGGTCTTCATTATGAAGGTCCTATATATATAGATATCATTGTTTATGGCCACAATCAATATTCTCCCATTGCTCTTTTTAGGAGTGAGCGCTGCTTGCCGTTATTCGGGATGTCTGGTGTCCTTGGTGATGCATCTCTCCAGTTTTGCATGTCCCGGCCTCTCTCTGACATTGGAGAGGGAGACCGGGTTGTGTGACGTGAGACGCTGAGATTGGACTTCTAGGGTCTCAGGTAATAGGGGCAGCACTACCTTCACTGCTGCAATATGACAGGTCTGTATATAAAGCTCCACTATATCCATCAATGCTAAGCCCCTCATAAAGAAGCTATTAAGGTGTCAAATGCGCGGCAGGGGACTCCTATATCCACCAATGCTAAGCCACTCATGAAGAAGCTATTAAGGTGGAAAATGTGCGTAAGGGGACTCCTATATCCATCAATGCTAAGCCACTCATGAAGAAGCTACAAAGGAGGGAAACACGCGTCAGGGCACTCCTATATCCACCAATGCTAAGCTCCTCATGAAGAAGCTATTAAGGTGGAAAATGTGCGTAAGGGGACTCCTATATCCATCAATTCTAAGCCACTCATGATGAAGCTATTAAGGTGGGAAACGCGCATCAGGGGACTTCTATATCCATCAATACTAAACCACTCATGAAAAAACTATTAAGGTGCAAAATGTGCATCAGGGGACTTCTATATCCACCAACGCTAAGCCCCTTATGAAGAAGCTATTAAGGTGTGAAACGCACATCAGTGGACTCCTATATCCATCAACGCTAAGCCACCCATGAAGAAGCTATTAAAGTGTGAAACGCACTTCAGGGGACTCCTATATCCACCAACGCTAAGCCCCTCATGAAGAAGCTATTAAGTTGCAAAATTCATGTCAGGGGACACCTATATCCACCAACGCTAAGTCTCTCATCAAGAATCTATTAAGGTGTGAAAAACGCTTCAGAGGACTTTTATATCCCGCAACACTAAGCCTCTCATGAAGAAGCTAAAAAGGTGTGAAATGTGCATTAGTGGACTCCTATATCCACCAATGCGAAGCAGCTCATGAAGAAGCTAGTAAGGTGCAAAATGCGCATCATGGCACTCCTAAATCCACAAACACTGAGGCCCTCATGAAAAAGCTATTAAGGTGCGAAACGCGCGTCAGGGGACTCCTACATCCACCAATGCCGAGGCCCCTCATGAAGAAACTATTAAGGTGTAAAACATGCATCAGGGGACTCACAGTGGTTTCAGGCATGATCCTGAATTCTCATGGGCATTATGTTTATTTTGCTAGATCTTAGAGCGCATGTGATCCAGGCAGCCACTATTATATTTGAAATTATGTGTATATGTATATAACCTATATTTAACCCCTTCACTCCCAAGCGATTTTCTATTGTTAGTTTTCTCCTCCCCTGCTTCCAAGAGCTTTATCTTTTTTATTTTTCCGTCAATATAGGCATATTTTTGCGGGACGAGTTTTACTTTTGAATGCAATCATTCATTTTACCACACATAATGTACTGGACACTGTAAAAAAATTCCAAGTGTGGCTAAATCTCTCCCCAAAAAAGTGAAATCGCACTATTGTTTTTTTTAATTCATCATGTCCACTATATGGTAAAATTGACATATCAATATGATGCCTCGGGTCAGTACGAGTTCATACATACCAAACATGTATACTGTGAGGCACCGCCGGCATGTCACCATGGCCGGGGCGCCTCACATGCAGGATCAGTATAGGATCCTGTGCACATGAGCCGGGTTGAGCCGTGGGTGCATCGGGTAATCATGTCGGCACCCAGTGTGTCAATGTATGTAACATTCATGAGCCTAATGAGCGGCTGAGAGCGTTGTGTGAACCAACCCGGAACACAGGACTTAACATGAGCTGTGTGAAAGCTGTAGAGATCAGACACATAGATGAGCACTGTGTAGGAACCAGAGAAGGCTAATGGCTAGCAGCCAAGGGGGTGTGTCAGGACGGTGTGGCGAGCAGGACTTAACCTGCAGGTGTGTGTGAGGTCAGACATCAGATGCAGAACAGCTGAGAGGAGACCAGAGAGAGGAGACCAAGAGGGGCAGTGCAGAGGAGACCAGACTGCAGAGGAGACCAGACTGCAGACAGACTGCAGAGGAGACCAGACTGCAGAGGAGACCAGACTTCAGAGGAGACCAGAGACTGCAGAGATCAGCCAGAGCCAGAGATCAGTCAGAGGATGACAGACTGCAGACTGGAGGCACAGTCCTGAGAGTCCAGACTGGAGACTGATGACCAGAGCCTAGAGATGGATTGGATTGAGAGCAGTCCTGAGCTCTGGGATGTGCGATGGTGAAGGAAGCCTGTGGCCAGACTGAGATATTAGTGGAGCACCTGGGTGTAGGGGGAGTCCTGGCTGAACCTGTAGGGTGAGGAGACCTTGGGGGACGCTTTGACTGCCCTGAAACTCAAGTGGCTCACAACCTGGTCTGGGCTGATGTGTATGGTCTGGGCCTAAAGGGCTGAAGTCCATAGGAGTCCATGATGGACTATGGAAGTGGATGACGGCTGAAGAAAAAGGGCCGTGTATGATGTGGGACCGTGAGGTCCATGTGTGTGTGAATGGAGGCAGAGCAGAAGCCTCTGTGGGAGAGGGAAGACCAGGTCCTGTGGGAATGGAACCGTGAGGCCAGATGACAGGGGTTGGTAGAATACCGGGAGTTGGGAAGTCGGGCTGACCCTGGAGGGGCTTGCGAGGGCGTGTGGGTGCAACCACTTGCCTGGAGGTCTGGCCTGGTGATGGCAGACTTGGAAGCGGCTGGCGACCTGGAGACACGTGCCGAGGAGTTCTTGGGGGCCTGACTTGCCCGGGAGCCCTGGTGACTACAACCAGGTCAGGGCCTGGTTCAGAGCAGCCAGAGCGCTGTGTAGAGGGCTGGGAAGAGTTAGCAGCCTGTGCGAAGGGACTTGACTCCCAAGGGGTCACTGGGCCAAGGAAGGGCCTGGCATTCGGGCAGTGGCTGTGAGACGGCAACTGACCAGTGTACTCTGTATTGTGTGCCGGTACTATAAGGTAACCGAGTGTTAGATATGTGCAATATACTTTATGTACCGTGGAATGTAATGTGATGTTATTTATAAGGTTATGTGATGTGAGTGTATTGTATGTATTTTATATGAGAGGAGCAGTTTACATTTATTAAACTGCATAATGGAAGAAAAACATGTCTTGGTGTAATTTACGCTGTCAATCGACCCCCCCCCCCCCAGTGAAACGCTACCTTACAATACTTTTACTGTTATCTAAGTGGTGGAAAAAATGTGCAGGTTTAAAAAAAAAAAAGAATTGCACTTTTGGCACCATTTTCCATGACCCGCAGCATTCTCTGAGGCTGTGTGACGGTTTATTTTATTCATTATTGCATTTTATTGCAATATTGTAATTGTAAGGTAATTTTGGTACTTGGACTTTTTTTTTTCGTTACACAGTTTACCGATCAAGATTTAATTGATTTTTTATTTTGATAGATTGGAAATCGCACCGATAACAAATATCTGTTTTTGTTTTTATACTGTTTTATTTCCAATGGGGTAAAAATGAAATATTTTTTTTTTTAGACTTTTTCTTTGTTACTTGGCTCCTTAGAGCACCCTGCAGTGTTTGATCACTCCTGCAGTACAGAGCCATGATGATCCAGGGCTCAGTGACCAAACTATTGTCTCCATTATTAATGGGTTAGGGTGGTTTTCACACTGACGTTTTTCTGTCTTATGTTGTTGTCCGTCCAAATCCTGATGCTTCCTGATCAGGTATGCGTCCCTATACTTAATGTGGGGCTGCAGGGACGTCATGTGGAATCAGGTTTTGTACAGATGTGGACGAGTGCGGCGTCTCGTCTGCTCCCCTGGCCGCATGATATTGTGATTTTGCGTTGCTGTAAAAATCCTGATGCGGCAAAATGACGCATTGATGCTAATGGAGTCGCATGCGGCCCAGGATGAATGTGGCTGAGCCGGATCATTAAGCATGCCCTGAATACTTTGAAAGTGGTCTGGAGAGTCTCTCTCTCTAGACACAGTCCGCATATACACAGCGGCAGAAGAGACGCCGACATCCAACTACACTGATTAATACTTCATGAAAAAATGGCATCAGCTGGGCCCAACTGACCTTTCCACAGAAACAGTCTCTCCCTGTGCAGCTCCTCCCCAATTGGCTAATCCCAACTATCAACTGTTGCCGGGCAGATTTAACCTTTCAACTACCTACTTATAACATTAAAGCCGTGTGCCCACTGTGCATTGCCTGATGGTTTTTTATGTAGATATTGAGAATCTGCACATCTATTGTGAGGCCAGCAAAGTATATATGACAGTTCAGAAGTCCTGTGCCCACATTGCTTTTTTTTCCCCTTGCATATTTGATACATTTATTTTTTCTGGACCAAAATCTGCACCAAATGAGCAGGGGACAAATGCACTGTGGGCACAATGCCTAATACTACTTTATTAACCCCTTAAGGACTGAGCCACTTTGATGTCACCAAGCCTCATAGGTTAATTTTGATCAATGTCACTTTATGATGTTATAACTCTGAAGCTTCAACGGATCCCAGTGATTCCGAGACTGTTTTTTTGGTGACATATTGGACTTCATGTTAGTGGTAAAATTAAAATGGTAGTTTTTGAGCTCATTTGTGAAAATTTCACAATTTTCAAACTTTTAATTTTTGGACCATTAAACCAGAGAGTTACAGAGATATGGGAGCAGAACTGAGCTACAGAGAACAACGCACAGCCAAATAATGAAAAAGGTGATACAATATGCAAAGTAAAAGACAATGCATGGAAAAATGTGAACACATGAATAATGTAAAAATGAATCCTTATTACATGGAAAAAGACACAAGGACATAAAGTTAAAAACGATTAAAAGAATGAACACAAATCTGACCACACAATACATTGCTGGATAACAGGCAAATGACTAATGGCAAATACTCCCTCCCCCTCAACATTTTAACCCATAAAAGAGGAAAGAGCTGGTGACAAACAGGCACACTAAAGATATTGGGAACAAAATAAGATAAATTTATGTTGCAAATGGGTGCCAAATAATATATCACAGGGCAAAGAACATACCAGGTAACCACACACCATCACACCTGATTGTGCCAGTAATAGTAGGACATTCGGCTATAGACTGCGTAACGCTGTGGGGCACTTCAGTCCTGACTTCTTTATTTAATGTGAGGTTTTTGCTATAGTGCATATTAATGGCATTCAGCATTGGATTGTGTGTCTGTTATCTGCCTGCACTTCCTTTCATGCACTGTATAAGGCTACGTTCACACAATGCACATTTTTTGCACGTGCATTTTTCTGCAAAAGCGCATATGCGTCTGCCGGCAAAGTGAATGGACTTTCACTTTTGTCGTGCAGACGCTGCGTAAATATAAAAAGAATCAACATCTCAATTGTTGGCGTTTTTTAACGCGCGCTTTCTCCCATGGGCTCCATTACAAGAGCTGGATTTACGCATCGCCGTTCAGACAATGCGCAATTCCAGCACGTATAATGCCGGGCGCTGCAGAATGTGAGGTCACACGGGGGAGGAAGAATCCGGTGTTCCTCCCCCGTGTGACAGGCCTTTTGGCTTTCGCAGTGTAGAGAGCTAAATAAAAGTAATCAAAAGGTATGAAAAATAAAAAATGGAATACTTACCTCTCCGCTGGCTGTTCCCGGTTACTGAGACATCCACGTCTATTGTGCTGCTAGGACCTCCAGCTCTGTGATTGGCCGGTAGCGATCATGTGGCATGCACGTCACATATCACATGATTGCTACCGGCCAATCACAGAGCTGGAAGGTCCTGGCAGCACAATGGGCGTGGATGTCTCGGCTCCCTGTAACAGCCGGCGGAGAGGTAAGTATTAAATTTTTTTATTTAATACATTTTGATAACTTTTATTTAGCTTTCGCAGTGTATATTAATACACTGCAAAAACCAAAAGGCCTGTCACACGTCATTCTCCCCCGTGTGACATCACTTCCCTCCTGCGCTTTTGGGGAAAATGTGTCGGTAAAAAAAATGTGGTGTGTGAGTGCATTGCGTTTTTTTACCTGCACTAAATGACGTGGCCACAAAACGCGCAAAAAACGTGCGCCCTCAAAAGCACAGGAAATGCGCGCTGTGTGAATGTAGGCTAATATATGTTGTTCTACCTTGGGTGCAATTTGAAGCATGGCTCCATTCACACTGCGTTTTTCTTTTGCTCATCAGTTTCTGTAGCCAAAATCAGGAGTGGGTGATAAATACAGAAATGTGACGTGTTTGTATTATACTTTTCCTCTGATTGTTCCACTCCTTGTTTTGGCTACAAAAACTGACGAGCAGAAACAGACCAAAAATGCATAGTGTGAATGGTGCCTTAGTGGAACCCAGTCAGGAGTTATAGTTTCAAGCATAATTTACACCTTTATTAGAATAATTAGAAGCCCTACATATCAACATACACAAGAAATAAATGGTGAGGAGATCCAAGAGCAGCGCCACGTTCAGGTTGTAACACTTGGCACTAGCACAGAAACAGTAAAATAATTAATGTTGTATTACTTTATCACTTGATTTAGGGCTATAATCAGTGGTCATCCCAATGTACGTTTCACTTGAACGCTTTTTCAAGGGGTGTCCTACGTTGGGGTCACCACAGTTCAGGACACTGGGCACAGCACAGATTTGTGATCTACCACTTAAAACACCATGGGTGAGTCTGATTGATGGAATGTGTGAACCTCCATAGGTGACTGATTATAGCCCTAGGTCAAATGATAAAGCATTACATTAATTGGCTGTTTCTGTGCTAGCGCCAAGTGTTACAACCTGAACGTGGCACTGCTTTTGGATCTCCTCACCATTTATTTCTTAAATATGTGTTTAAATGTATATGCTTTTAATTATTCTAATAAAGGTGTCAATTATGCTTGAAAATACAGTATAACTCCTGAGTGTTTCCACTTATTCCTATAGTATTTTGGACTGTTTCATTATATTAGTCCCAATAATTACACCAGGGCAAGGTAGAAGAAGTCATGAATGAATCATGAGGCTAATATAATTGTTTTGGTGGATTTGTTGTTTGAACAAAGTATTACTTGGGTGCGTTAGGTGGTATATATTTTTTCACTAGCCACCTGTCTATAGCCTGGTGACCTCCTATTACTAGCTCAATCAGGTTTGATTGTAAGTGGTTCACTTGGTATTTTCTTTGCCCTGTGATATATTATTTAGCACCCCTTTACAACAAATTTTTTCCCCCAATATCTTTAGTGTGACTGTTTGTCACCAACTTGTTCCTCTGTTATGGGTTACGATTTTTTTAGGGGCATTCTCCATTACTAATTTGCCTGTTATTCAACAACTTATTGTGGGTCAGTCTTATGCTCGTTCTGTTAATAATTATTTTTAACTTTATGCCCTTGCTTCTTGTGCATGTAATAAAGATTAATTTTTGCATTATTCAGGTGTGCACATTTTTCTATGCATTGCTTTTACTTTGCATATTGTAACACCATCTTCATTATTTTGCTGTGCATTCCTCCCTTTTTCTTGTACTCGGTTCTGCTCCCATATCTTTGCAGTAAGCTTTTTCTCCCTCTTATCTCTTTAGTAAGCTCGGTTCTCCCCTTTCTGTATAAGCTCATTTTTTTCTCTATCTCTGTA